>JAVYIG010004825.1:0-151107 GCA_035222895.1 Strongylocentrotus droebachiensis
GGGGAGGGGCGGTAGTGAGCAAGCGAAGCGCGCTCATTAGGGGGTGTGGGTGATAGGCCTTCCGCGCAAAGCGCGGAAGCTTAGACGTTTCCTTAAATTATTAGGAAAAGAAGACGATTTATTGTACCGTTCTCGACTGTTAATCCTTATCTGAATGAAGTTTCCCCCCTCCCGCGCGAAGCGCGAAAGCTTTTACGTTTCATTATAAGACTGTTAATCCTTGTCTGAATTCAGTTTCTCCCCCTCCGCGCGAAGCGCGGAAGTTTTGGCGTTAATTAAATGAAAGTAGACGATTCGTTGAACCGTGCTCGACTCTTAATCCTTGTCTGAATGCAGTTTCTCCCCCTCCCCCCGCGCGAAGCCGGACGCTTTAACGTTTCATTCACTTATGAGAAAAAGTAGACGATTCGGTGTACTGTTCTCGACTCTTAATAACTGAATTCAGTTCTCCCCCTCCGCGCGAAGCGCGGAAGTTTTTATGTTTAATTTAATTATTAGAGAAAGTAGACGATTCGTTGAACCGTGCTCGACTCTTAATCCTTGTCTGAATGAAGCTTCCCCCTCCCACGCGAAGCGCGGAAGTTTTGTTTGAATTATTAGAGAAAGAAGACGGTTCGTTGTACCGTTTTCGACTCTTAATAAGCCCTAATTGTCTGAATTCAGTTTCCCCCTTTAGCGCGAAGCTTTCACGTTACCTTAAATTATAAGGGAAAGAAGACGATTCGTTGTACCGTTCTCGACTCGTCTAAATGAAGTTTTCCCCTTCCGCGCGAAGCGCGGAATTTTTGGCCTTTCATCACAATATAGAGAAAGGAAGACGATTCGTCGTACCGTTTGCGACTCTTATTAAGCCCTATTCATCTGAATTCAGTTTCCCCCTCTCGCGCGAAGCGCGGAAGCTTTGACGTTTCATTAAATTATTAGAGAAAGAAAAGGATTCGTTGTACCGTTTTCGACTCTTAATAAGCCCTAATTGTCTGAATTCAGTTTCCCCCTTTAGCGCGAAAGCTTTGACGTTTCCTTAGATTATTAGAGAAAGAAGACGATTCGTTGTATCGTTCTCGACCCGTCTAAGCTTTCCCCCTTCGCGCGAAGCGCGGAATTTTTGGCGTTTCATCACAATATAGAGAAAGGAAGACGATTCGTCGTACCGTTTTCGACTCGTATTAAGCCCAATTTATCTGAATTCAGTTTCCCTCTCTCGCGCGAAGCGCGGAAGCTCTAGCTTCGTTTGTACCGTTTTCGACTCTTAATAAGCCGTATTTGTCTGAATTCAGTCCCCCCCCCCCCCCCCCCCCTCTCGCGCGAAGCGCGGAAGCTTTGACGTTTCCTTAAAATATTAGAGAAAGAAGACGATTCGTTGTACCGTTTTCGACTCGTCTAAATTAAGTTTTCCCCTTCCGCGCGAAGCGCGGAATTTTTGGGCGTTTCATCACAATATAGAGAAAGGAAGACGATTCGTCGTACCGTTGTTGACTCTTAAACCTTGTTTGAATTTAGTTTCCCCAAAAAAATTAAAATTCTGATTTCTTTAGCTGATATTATAGGAAAATGAAACTTCGAGAAAATACAAGTATTGTAGTTGTAGTCACTCTCGAAGTCGTCACAGCGGATAAATAGTCACAGTTCGTAGCGGAAAAAAACTTGTCGGCCGACCGACAATATACATCTCACCGACTTCAAACTTCTGCATTGATATAGTACACGAGGATCGAGCAAGAATACTGACACAGCTGACCCGACACAGCAACATATTTACCCGTGTCTTTCTTGCTCCCTCGACGAGACGACTCCACCCAACAACCCCCTTCTCTCTTTTACTCCCACTACTCCTCTCTCAGACTCTTACCTCCCCCCCCCCCCCCCTCTCTCCTCTCTTTCACCCCCCGTTTTTTTTCCCCTTTTACTCTTTTTTCTTTTTCTTCTTTTCTTTCTTTTCCTTTCTTTCCTCTCCTCCCTCTTTTCTTTTTCTTTCTTCTCTTTTCTTTCCTTTCTTTTCCTTTCTTTCCTTTTTTTTTTCGTTTCTTTCTTTTCTTTTCCTTTTCTTTTTTTCTTTTCTTTCCCTTTCCCTCTTTTCCCCCCCTCCCCCTTTTCTCTTTTTTTTCCCGACGGCAGCGCAATTTTACCGACAATATCCTGACAAGTGGGGGGGGGGGTGTCGCACCCCCCACATCCCCCCTTTGGCGACGCCCCTGATTGTATGCATACGTTTTACACAAAGGTTGTTATTGACAAACCCGAAAGCTTGCTAGACGGCTTGCCCGAGGCTGCCGAGACTTGTCCGTCATAGCAACAAGTAATGTATGCATGGAATAACTCGTCAATATGTAGGTCCCCCCCATTAAAGAAATATCAATACGTTTAATATGTTAGTAAACCGGTCTATTAGCATCAAGCCGGCGCGTACGCAAGGGGGGGGGGGGGGGGGGGGTTGGGGGGTTGAACCCCGCCCCCCTTTGGTATTTTTATGTGTGTAAACCCCTCAAATTTCGAGACCAAAAAAAGCGGCTATAGCTGAGTCGTTGCGATTTTTTTGAGACCAAAAACAAAAACAAAAATATCCTCTTACCCCCCCGCCCCCCCCCCCCCCCCTCCCGCTTATTCAGCGGCTGGCTGAATCGTTGCGAAATTTTCGGCACGATTTCAAAAAATTTAACCAAAAAAAATCCTCATGCAAGTCTTTAACATTATTTAAAAGAAACTTGAATCACAATCTTATATCTAAATACCATTGATTCTTTGTACCAATATTCATATTATACAACATTACCTCTAACTGTTTTCAAACTCACGATTTTTGTAATGATTATTTCCATTTGTATTACCTGCCATGAACGATGTCCCTGTCATAATTATATATATATTTTTGTCCTGTATGTTTCTTTTTTTAGTTTGTTTGTATATGTAAATCTTTAAACTACTAGCCTGTTCAGGGAACTGTGCCTCCACAGGGCCATTTGGTCATATTTTTTAGTTCCCTATTTTCATTTTCTCATATATTGCAAATGATTATCTTTGTATCATCTTTGTATTGTTTTTATTGAAAATGGAAATCAATAAAACGGATTGAATTGAATTGAATTCACCTTGTTTAGGATCATTGCCCCCCCCCCCCCCAACACCATTGTGCCCCTTAAATAACTGACCTCATGCTACTTCACTAATCACCTCTTTATCTTCTCCGGCTTTCCAACGATGAAGGTGTCGATTGTCATCTTCGTCACCGTCCCACCCACGAAAGATCGAGCCGACCTCAGCGTCCGTTCCATGGAGGGCAGGCAAGGAAGCCGGCGTCAAACATGTCGTCGTCATCAGTGATCCACCAGTAGATCTCGATGTCTTGTTGGTCGACAATGCAAGGTAAGCAAAAAAGCGTCACTAACGATTACGAATGGGAAAGTTACACTCCCCCCAACATAGAGGGTCGACTTTCCCGGCACTTACGAAAGTATTCCAAATGTTTTAATCCTCAGATTTTGCTTTCAAAATTATTTTAAAAAAACACGAAAACGAACCCCCCCCCCCCAAAAAAAAATAAAATAAAAATAAATAAATAATAAAAAATATTTAAAAAAAAAAAAATAATAATAATAATAATATATATATATATATATATATATAATTATATTCATAAACACATAAATATAAAGTATCAGTAATTTTTGCTCTTTTTTTCAGGTGCTATTAAGGCCCTACCTGTTTTGTATATATCTCATTGCCACTATTTCTTTTACTACAAATTTATTTATTTTTGAAACTTGGCCTCAGCGGTAAATTTTG
Source organism: Strongylocentrotus droebachiensis (assembly GCA_035222895.1). Taxonomy (NCBI): domain Eukaryota; kingdom Metazoa; phylum Echinodermata; class Echinoidea; order Camarodonta; family Strongylocentrotidae; genus Strongylocentrotus; species Strongylocentrotus droebachiensis. The sequence continues at coordinate 3,781 of JAVYIG010004825.1, forward strand.
AGAATGAGACCAAAGTATTTTCTTTTCTCTTCAAGTTGAGGACATCATTGGAATATGCCAGTAACTCTTTCCTCCCCCCCCCCCCCCCCCCCCCCCCCCATCATGGAACCTTGCATGCAGGCTATTGAAACAGGAACGAAATCTCTCGGCCTCCCTTACACAATCCTGCGAGTGCCGCTTTTCGTCGACAACCTGTTCATGGCGAGAGACGGAATCGTTGGTCAGTCTAAGATTTACTCTCCGATGGAATCAGATAAAACCCTACTGTCCTGTCCTGGTCAGTGATATCGGTGATGCTGCTGCGACGATCATGGCGTCGTATGAGAAACATGCAAGTATGTCGTGTCCGTTTTATCATTAATGGGTCTTCTATCGGGAAATGATTGTACATGACTATTTGAAAAGGCTTTATGACAGGAAAAGCGTGAGTTCAAGTGTATGTAGTTCGTTGGAGTTCTGTGCAGAAAAACAATAGAGTCTGCCATCAAACATTAAATTGAAATGTCCCCTTGGTGATAAGCTTAAATTAAGAACATTTCAAAGAGTAATGTTTACTTATAATACGAGGCTAAAATGTAAAGATGATTTTCGCCTCGCAGATTATTTCCCTTGTAAACATATTATTTTCCGTATAGTATTTTCTCTTGCATGAATTGTATTCCTTTTCAACTATTTTCTACATCCTCTCTCTCTCTCTCTCTCTCTCTCTCTCTCTCTCCCTCCATCTCTCTATCTTGTTCACCCTCTCTCCTCTCATTTCCCCCTAGATATGACTTACACCATAACAAGCACCCGGTTCACACACAGAGAGCTCGCCAAATTCTTCAGTGAGGCGTTGGGTCGGGAGATCGTGCACGAACACGTACCGTACGAGGCAGGCAAGCAAGCTTTCATGGGGGTCGGAATGGCCGAGTGGATAGCTGACGGCGCCATGGAGCTGTACCGACTCGCCAACGAAGGGTCGCCAGCTGCCGACATCGCTGACATGGGAGATTTTAAGAGGATCACGGGCAAAGAACCAACGGATATCAAGACTTGGGTCGACAACGTCAAAGATGCCTTCAAATAGACTGGATAAAGTTACCAATTAAAATATGTCAGATAGTCTGGGGGGATGTGACATTATCAATCAAATAGAATGCCCATGACAATTTTGTTTGTTCTTTAAAAATCAAATACAAAATATTCAAACAATGGTATAGTTTATAACCTAATTGGAAGTTGGAAGTTGGAAGAAAGAAAGGAAAAGAAAAAGAAAATTGCAAGTGTATGCATGTGTGCATGCAGGTGAAGTGAGGCAGTGTTTTGTTCATGAAGTGGTCATCTTAAAACGACTGAATAAAATTGTTAAGACCAATATACATTTTGTATGAATATTTGGATATCAAATATTTTTAATATTATTAGGAGGTAGAACCTCATTGGAAATAACCTTTTAATTATCTTTTATGTGTGATCATCTCTCTGTTGTATATTTTATGATGTAAAATTATGTTCAGGTTTACTTGAATATTGAAATCAATCAATTTTTTTTTTTAAAGAGTCTACTGCGAATTGCTCTCACTTTTCTGCTATAAGTTGATCTGGGCTGTAGCCTAATGACATTGTTCTGGTATTTCATTTAAAGTTTTCATTCCATTAAAATCATGATCATTTCAAGAAAATTAATGTGATAGGCTTACTATTAATTTTGTCATCTTTGACAGAATAACAGAAGCGGATCTAGAGGGGGGTTGGGGGGTTGCAACCCCCCCCCCCCTTGGGCGGCCCCCCCCCAAAAAAAAGGGAAAAAAAAGGGAAAAAAAAGAAAAAAAGAAAGAAAAAAGAACGCACGCTGGAGAGAAACCCTTTCAAGTGCAAATATTGTGAGAAGATATTCAACTCATCTGGTAACTTAACCAAACACATGATAACTCTGGATATAACTATGTATTAAACTGTTACTTGATTTAAAAAGACGTTATCATGCACTGCTTTTTATGGTCTCCATTGTGTTAATAGATGCCAGGAAAACATCACTTACGGGGTTCAAATAAACACCCCCCAAAAAATCGGCTCGCCGCTTCGCGGCTCGTGGACGATGCTCCGCATCGTCATTATTTTGGTCAAACCCCCCCCCCTTAGCAAAAAGCTAGATCCGCCCCTGAATAAGCAAAATAGCTTGTCGTGTCCGCAGCTCTCAACTTAGATACAACAATAAAAAAATATACATAAAAAAAGCAGAAGAGTGACTTGTAGAGAAGAAAATGAAAGGGGAGAGGGAGAGAAGGAGCGTTGGTTTTCAATGAAAAATAATCTGCTGGTGGAATACATGGATGGATGGATAAACGATGCTAGGTCATGGACGATTACACATCATTGGTTTAAGTGTCGGTCACTGTACACACGAACATGAATACAGTAGAATTACACCCGACAGGATCAATACTTAGACAGTAACCTAGATTTAACCACCTTCTTAAAAGAATACAAATACGAATAAAAGTCTGGGCCGGTGTGTCTAATGGATTTAGATTTCTTAAATGGAATTTTTCAGTTTTCCTTGTAGGATAAGAGTGGATGGTTTTATTCAAATTAAACAATGGGAGGAAGTATGAAGGAAGTAGACCATTTTGTAAGCGAAACATGAAAAGTGCTATTTGTAGAATATTTATAATTATCAATTTATCATCAGCTTTTAGAGTTTTTAGTTTTGAAAACAAGGGATTGGTGTGGTCGCAATAGGAAGAATCAGTACATAATTAGATATAGAGAGGGGAGGGAGAGAGAGAGAGAGAGAGAGAGATAAAGGGCACATTGGATTGGATAGAGAGAGAGAGAGAGAGGAGAGAGAGAGAGAGAGAGAGAGAGAGAGAGAGAGAGAGAGAGAGAGAGAGAGAAGATATGTGTTGGAAAGTTGGAATGGATAGAAAGGGGGATAAAGCATGAACCTAATAGAAGTTCATGGATAAAGAGAGAGGGGTGGTATCACGAAAATGAGATGATGCGATCCCTTCCTAGATACCCCCCCCCCCCCTCTCTCTCTCTCTCTCTCTCTCTCTCTCTCTCTCTCTTGCATTGTTGCATCTATAGAAAGGCTGACCGTGAGGATATGGGTGATGAGAATAAAGTTTATAAAAGTTGTTCATGAGATAAAAATGAAATGATGATCCAAAGTGGAGTTGTCCCCCGCCCCCCCCCCCCCCCGCACTCAGTGTTATTTAGGGTACGCATAATACTTGTTCCCTCTTTTTGAAAGCACCCCCTATCTGAGGACTGCCAACATTTCCGAACCCCCCTTTCGCGGGCTTTTCGCGGGATTTTCCTGCCTTGGAGACCCCCCTAAATCATGAAAAATGCTCAATGTACCCCCTAAATTCGTTATAATTTCTCAGGAGTCCAAAGAGATGAGAGGGAAAAAAAAGAAAAAACACCCCCTTTTTAAAGAAATCTCCGGGTGAAAAGTTAATACACCCCTTTTTTTACAATTCTCGGGCCGGACTTTGTCGCACGAAAAGTACCCCTTTACCGGATATTTTGGTAACACGCATGGGGTCCATCCATTCTCGGAGTGGGTGGGGCGGGAGTTGTCCACAAGACGTAATACATTTGCTCCGGCGGAAATCGCTCATGGCGTTATTTCGTCAACAGTATATAGGCGGTTGCAATTGGGATTTAGGTATAGGTTAGGTATCGTATTTGATCATGAACCTAATAGAATATTAGGTTCATGATTTGATCCAGGGAAGTGGTTGGGAATTCGGTAAATGTATAGGATTAAATCCGGGGATTAAATGACGCAGGAACATGTTCCGTAAAACCCCGCAAGTAAGTTAAAATGAAATTCACGCAGATTTAGTCATCTAATTTTTCAAACATCACATAGGCTAAAAAAAAATACAATTTTAATCAAATTAATTTCAAGCTTTCATTTATCACTTTTCCTGACTTTTGTTCTTCTTTCATAATACGGTGCAACTTTTTTACACGGTAGTTTCCTTTTAATTTCGCCGAACATCCCAAGTGGAAATACATTCAGAGTCAATCTTATTCACCCTGATAGAAAGAGATTAAAGGGAAAGGCTTGAAGAATTAAGACGAAAGTTAGCTTCAAATTTCTTATGATTATTGGTTTACAAGTTTTAAAACAACTTGTCAAAATCGGACACTGATGATAATTAAATAAAGCAAAACAATTTTCCGGCACTCTTTAAAGAAGACCGTGTTGATTTCTTGGATGAGAAAAAAACACCTCTGGCCGAAAAAAAATCTACTTAACGGGAAGGGCCCGGGGGGCACTCCACCTACATGGTCACTTTTCCTGAAATCAGTGGCCTTGGTTATTAAATGCCAAACCTCTTTTTTTAAGCAAAGGGAGAAAAAATTAACAAGATTAATGTCCCTTCAAGTGAATAAATGCCCATCCCGCGATGAAATGAGTGACTCTCTCATTTGAGAATTAACTTTTAAGGGGCGTCTAACAACCCAATCCCGGCGGTGGTGATGTCTTAGTAACTTCAATGAATCAAATATCATAGGCTTGGTATTTATATGTATGGATGAGGACAGACTTGAAATATTAAAAAGCGTGCCTGTGTATGGTGGGGTCATAATTTGATTTTTATGGTGGGGCAGTCAAAGTGTCCGATGTAGTTTAGAGCAGGAACGCCCTCTATAACTACAAACAGCCCATTTGCGGTTGTCGTATCCACGGAACGAGCGTCTTGCGGAAACGTTAAACGGAGCTCTAAATGTTTGGCAGAATCTCTGTTTCAGAGCAGCCAGTGAACTAGGAAGAGTTTTCGTCTCTGTAAACACCTGCTCAAACTTCATGAAATACTTGGACTATAGGTAGCTGTCACGTTGATATCTATCATTAGATATTTTTCAAGTAGGAGTGAGTGCTAGAGGCCGGCTGAGCTGCAGCACCCATCGGTACACTGCCGACGTTCATCGCCTAATCATCCCGCTGTGCTGAAGCTGAGCTACCGTTGGCGTTGGTCGACTGTTCACGTACACTGTGCACTCAGTCACAGCCTCAGCTTATATATTGTTAGAGAATGAGATCTTGAGAAAGACAGCAAATTTAAGTTATGTCAGGTAAGACTCACTTCTCTCATGTCTTTATTTCTCCTTGCTTATATTTTCTTTATAAATTGAGTCACTGAGACTGAGTGAGACACAGAGATTTGTCTTGAATTAATGAACAATGACTGGCAGACTCAAAACAGATCAATTTATCTGTTTACAGACATTTCCTAGTGTCATTAGTTAAAACTGCGATTGTTAAAATAATTTGATAGTAGATGTAATGTTACTGTTAGATCTACTTTTTGCAATTTTTTTTAAAGAGATGTTACATGTACTGTAGACTCTAGTACAGTTTTCTTGTACATTATACATACAATGTTGTGTTTGTTTACAGAGCTAGACTACAAATGTCATGCATTATGCGTGATGTCACACATTTTGAAGGTGTAAAAACGCTCTCACGCACAATGTGCGCGATTTCGAAAAATTTCGAAAAAAACATCCAAGAGTCCTTTTGCTGAAATAGGTACCCAAAACTAAGGATTTTTTGTGAAAAATGGACCCATGTCTAAGGATTTCAAACTTCAAATATTACATTTTTTAAGCTGTAATAATACACTCCAGCAAAGCATATGGAGAGTCAACGCTAATGCATATTGACCTCTAGCACCGCACTACGCGTTAATAGGCAGCATTTAAATACATGAATAGTCAATACACTCATAACACAGAGATGCACACAATCATGCCGATGCGGCTGATCGGCAAGTTCGACAGTGGACTCACAATTTGATTTTTAAAATTATTCTTTCTAACATCGGAAAGTTGAAAAAATGTATTTTACTGCTATTTAGATCTTATCGATTGTCACTAAAGTATCGATTTTGAGTGAAATTGGTTGAGTTTTATACAGTGGTGTTTGAAATGTTGAGAATCAATAGCACAGCTTTTAATACACAGCCAGGATAGTAATGCACCTATGTGTGTAATAATACAATGGCCAATAATTTTGCAGTTTCTCGATAAAATTCTTTATTAGTAAACTGTACCATACAACATGTAGTTTACAAGTAGTTTACACAGATAAAAATGAAAACACCATGCAACATAATTATACTGTGCTAGCACCTCTAGCATCTGTTTTAATTGAAGGACTTTTCCTGTTTTAATTAACGTACCCGTACACAAGCTCTCAAGCATTGGCTATATAGCTCCCTGCTTGAGCCCCGCTGCTGCCCGGCTGCTGGACAGAGGGTACGCAGGGTATAGCTGATGATCATATCATTTTCAGCGTGCGAAGCGCTACAAGTTTCCGGGGGTACGACTCCTATACGGGCGGATACCATACCTAGCGCGCATTATGCCATATGATTACCCGGTATAGAGCCCATGGGGTCCTGATACCCGGGGATCTAGTTGAGTTTACGAGCTACGTACGTACACCCACTGACTTAGAGGTCAGTGCGTACACCTCGTACACTGGAAATGCAATCACCGAAGGATTCATTTATTTAGAGATGGGAGAGATTTAGGCATTTGCAATGTACATGTAGGAGAAAATCCCAAAATCCCGGAGAAAATGAGGGAGAAAAGAGGGGAAAGGAATAAATGAAAAAAGGGACCCATGTCTAAGGATTTTTTTAATGAAAAGGGGACCCATGTCTAAGGATCTTTCCTGAAAAATTCACCCTTCCGAGCAGCACATCCCCGTATACCCAATATACTTGAGTACCCCCCCCCCCCCCCCCCCCCCCTGGGGGATGTCCACCGTTCACATGCGTTTAAAACTGTTAGGAATGTGATATTCGATTCATGATTTCTCATATTCTACATACATTTATACAGATTAAGTATTTAATAAATGGACGGCAAACATTTTTTAGACCATAGTTGGGTTCGAGTACAAAATTCACGCCAAAAGTATCCCTGGAATATTGCGGTCTAAAAATTTTATGTCGGATGGGAATGAGCATTAACTTGTATGTGCTACAAATAAAGAACCAGTCATGGAAACATAACTACTAAATTTGCACACAAGACTTTTACAGGTGATTTATATTATATATTATATATTTTAGATCTAGATCTAGATCTACATGTATTGAAACTAATAAAGAGGTTATTAATTATTGTTTCATTTCCAACCTTGAACATGTCAGGCATCCCAAAACAGCATATAAAACGATATAATGAATGAAGATGACCTCTAAAAAAGTAAGAGTAAATTCCGATCAAAAATAAGAAAATGATATACATTTTGTTTAAATAGCTTCTAAAGTAATACAAATCATTTGTTTTGTCATACATTTTATCAGTATACTTACATAGCACAATATGAGTGAATAAATAGGTTTGGCCAGCTATAATTACTAATTAGCATGGCAGCCATCTTGGAAAAAAATTGCAAAAAAAATTGCAAAATAATAGATAGTAATGCCCTGCCTCCTCCTTTTTTTTTAAAGTCCGGATGAGGAACACATTATTTTTGTTATTTGGACATATAAATCAATCGCATGACCAACTATAGGCATTGTGGCGTGCGCCTGTAATCCAGCTAAAAGTGGAAGTTACAAACTGATTCAGCCGAGGACGCAGGTTCGAAACTGAGTCACATCTTTGGGATGGTGACGTTTAAAGGTCGGTCCCCAGACGTAAATAATCATATCTGATTGATACACGTCTGTAAAAACCCAATTACACACACACACACTGCTATTAAACTTTTAATTTCTTTCATTCTTCCATCCATGTACTGTAGCACCCAAGAAGCCTGATCCACCGGTAGTGGGTAAAGTAACCCATCACAGTATTGAGTTATACTGGGATGAGGCGGCCAAGCAGGATACCGTGTCTAAAGGAGATGGAAGACTGCGCTACATCATGCAGGAATCAGACCTCATGCAGGGATGGGGAAATGTTTACACGTAAATATAGATCTTACTTTATTTTCATTTTTTACATATGTTTGAAATATGTAGCTAGAAGGCTTTTTAAATTTGTTTAATTGAGCATACATGTACATTTATGTAGTATACATGTACATTAAGTTTGAACATACGGTTTTATCTCTTTTAATGTCTGGGATATTCTGATACAAGTACATTCTTATTCCTTGTGAATATTCTTTGTGTATTCTTCCAAGAATGACTTGACATTATCTGTTAGGCATATAGATGATAGGGCAGCTCATTTTAAACTGAGGGGAGGTTGGATGGGAGGACTTTAGACAGGCCACCTGTTATGTCAAGGCTGATTTTTGAAGGGAGAATGAAGTAAGGAAGAAGTGTATGTATTTCACTGTTTATACCTCAATCTCACCACTTGTGTTTTGGCCAATTGTGGTAATGTACACATTTGGCCTGACCTGCAGTACATGTATGTAGTTTATCTTTTTTTTGGTCTCAGTGTGCCTGAGGTATATTCATGAATCATGAACTCTCAGCTTCGGAAGGGGCAACCTCCACAATGGTACTTTTTTCTAACAAATAAAGGGGGGGGGGGGGTGGTAAACATATGTATCGCAATATCCGTTTTTATATAATTAATTCTTCTGGATTTTGGATGAAGCAAATAATCCCATACAGCATATACTGTAAAACAGTATGGTTGAATGGAAAAGTTACAGCAGGGTTACAGGCACAACTGTACATGTATGTGGCTGTATAAAGATCAACAAAACCCAAACAGTTTAACAGGGCTATGTTTTTTTATAATACAAGTATGTATAAGGCTGCTGTACTCAACTCTTACTGCATGCTCGGTGAATGGCAGGTCGACATGTACACAATAATTAATAGTGCATTTATAATTCTATTTATTGAGATCCTTGCCAACATGTACATGAAAGGGAGACTGCTTCGACTGAACTGCATGACTTGACTGCATGTATCTGGATATAACACGTTTGAGATCATTTTGTAAACCTTGTTTATGCGAATTTTCTCTTCCATTGTCTGCCGATCATAAACCCTGGTGCTGTTGTTGACAATACACTTCCCTAGCAACTGACCTGATTAAAGTGTGCTATTCACTCATATCTTGAATGTGACGATCGATAGCTTGTGGTCTGGAGATTTAGGGCATATGCCTGGCAACACCTGATGGGCAATTATAAAGTGTTGATCTTTCTGAGTTATCAATATCTTCATGCAGCTTTTAATGGTCTCGGATGTCATCCATCTTTTTCTCTCAGGTACAAAGTTGATTAGTTGGCTCTTTGGCAGCGGCACTAGAGGTGCAGGGATCTATGTTTTTACTTAATTCATTGCATATAGTAGTTGTCAATTTTTGACTGTCAATCAAAAAAAAATCATGGATTAAAAAAAAGAGCTTATGAGATGTGGAAACTACTTATGAAAAACAAGACTTTGGACCTTTGGCCAAATGTAGACAATATAAAGAGAATGGGATACTAGATAGTACATTCCGCAGAAGAATAGTATTCTAATTTTTGCTTTTTGCTGGTGATTTTCAGAGGAAATTATAAGAAAACAATTTAGTGCACAAAGTTTATAATTTTTTACAAGTATTCTCATGTTTACTTTTTGCACATGATTCTTAAATTTATTGGAATTTATATCTCCATGCATTTAATTCTTATTTTTCCAAGTGAATTGCAAACGAAAACATATAATCTCCCTTTGTCATTATGTTGCAAAACAGATTATTTAGAGTTTCATGCAGACAGGCTCCAAACGTATTGGACTTACAGTATTAAGAGCTCTCTGAAAACTCGAAATCTAATGCTTTAAAAATCAGAATTTGTCGACCTAAAAACTTGCTATTGACTTGATGACATCATCTTATGTGGAGAATGCATATTCACAATAACTTTGCATTGATTAAGTACGGCTCATCGCCTCAGCTCTATATAGATGTAGGTGAACCAATCGGGTCCACAAGTCATGTCATCACTATAACTTTGATAAATTTGACCCCTGTTGACCCGTAATTTTGAGGGGTGCGGAAAATTCTGTTTTACATTGTAGTTTGCTAACTTTGCTTTTGTGCAATAATGACAGGGTAAATACTTTTTATTCCTTTATATTTGTATTCTACATTCAGTCCGTTTTCCATTTACACTGTATATCCAGTTGTATTTTCATCGGATAGGGTCATTAAATCTCCTTACATATATGTACAGGTCTAGAATTTGTTCAGATTGTGCCAAAATCTATAACAGTACACTATTAAACAATCTCATTGTTGGATTAGATGCAGCTCAGAAAGAGATTACAACCCTGTTTATTACGTCAAGTTCTGCTTGAGTGAAGCTACAAGAAACTTTAAACAATGCTTGTTTTTTTGTTCTCCTCATATTTTTTCTGTGGTGAGCTTGACATGGCATTGATTTTTTTGTTTTCTTTTTGCTGTGTCCGTTGCTTTATACCTTAAAGGCATCGTTTAACAATGTTAAATCTGAGATGCATGGCCCTACGTGTTATCAGTGTCTGTGATATGGTGTAATATTGAAGCCCTAAAAAGATTGCGCTTCATAATGCTCATGAAGTGCCTCAAAAAAGAAAAAAATCTTTGAGTGACCATACTCACCATACTTATTTTTCCCTAATAGACTGTAGTGTTTTAAAAACCGTGAGGAAAAAAAAAATGAAATTTGGATTTCCAATCATAAATATCTTGATAATCAGCTTGTAAAAGTCATGGGATTCGTGACAGACCTTAAGGTATATAATTATGATAACAGCATGAGCTAAATCCAGGATTTTGTTTCAGAAACTGAGACAAAGTTACCCAATCCCTTTAAATTACCCTTGACATTTAAAACTAAAATTCTATGATTTTCTTGATCACAACTGGTGGAGCCATATCATAGGAATTCCATACCGTTGCCACTCCCAAATCTTATTTCCCACCAACTTAGGTGGGATTTTTCAACTTTCAATCATAATTCTAATGTTCGTTTTTTTAAAGCAAAAACTACATTAAAGGGATCCGGTATAACTAAATTGTCTCAGATTCTGAAACAAAATTCTGGATTTAGCTCGATGCAATGATAACTATAAACCTTTAGGTCAGTCAGGAACCCCATGACTTTTACAAGCCGATCGCCTGTCTCATTATCAAGATATTTATGATTGGAATTACAAATTTTGAAAACCAAACAGTTTTCATAACACTACAGTCTATTGGGGAAAACGAGTATGGTAAAACCGGTCACTCAGAGATTTTTACTTTCTTGAGGCACTTTTTTTTTAGGGTTTCAATATTACACCATATCACAGACACGGATAACACGTACATGTATGACCGTGTATCTCAGATTTAACATTGTTAAACGATGCCTTTAAGCTTCACTTGACACCAATGTACATGGTACTGTACAACTGGTGTAGACAGTTTTTACTCTGTACAGTGTACTGTACGTTAGCATGAAGCCATAATGATCAGCTTGCAAGTGTACAGGGTGTACATGTATTAGAAGTTTGTGCATGCTGCGATAAATTAAGCCTGATGAGACAATGAAGTGTCATCTGTAACGCAGGTGTTGCATCCCATTGTGACAATAAAACAGCAGGATTAAATCCATCTTTGATAAGAGAATGTACTTTGTAGCTGAGCATGCAGCTAGCTTAGAGCTACTATTCAACTTTTTTGTTAATCTTAAGAATGTTGGAATTCAAAGAATATGGTAGCAGTGAGTGATAGATCTGGTATACAAACAAACAAAAAGCTCAGGTAAAAAACATGTTATAGTACATGTACATGTGTGCTCACATTACTTGACCATTAATCTCCTTGAAGCTAAGATAAACAGGAAAATATCACTTTTTATGGAATTACCATACCTTGAACAACTTACAAACAATGTAATTTTGAAATTACATTTACTTGTAAAAGGTAAGATCTAGCCCATAAGAATATCATTTACTTTTTTAAATAGAACCAAAAAAGAAATTATCTCTTATACAATGTAACTTCCTTGTTTCCATAGTTTAACCCAAAAATGTTAAATTCTTTTTCCATTTTGTAAGTACATCATTCAACCTTGAAATTGGTGCACTTACAGTTTGAAATAACCGGATGTGTCACTCTGATATAAAGTACAGTAGTTGTTTCAGGTAAATTTTTGCCAATCTTAAGAAAGTGGGAGTAGACTTAATTTGTGTTCAATACATGTGTGTGTAAGGGATAACACCTAAAGATTGTTATGTATAAAGTTTGTTGAGTAGATCAACTGTTGTGTTCCAAAGGACTTCAATCCATCCAGACACGTTAACTTACAAAATCTAGCCTACCATTGTTATGCAACTGGAACACAGCTTCAGGGATGTTTGTGTTGGATACAATGTCTTCAGAAGCTTCACAAAGAGGTGGCTGATTTTCTCACCATAATAGACTTTAAATTGCCCAAACAGAAGACAATCAAGTGCCCCTGCTAGAATCAAATGAAAGAGAAGGACCGACTGACGTGGGGTCCTCAGAGCTTCATTTTATTCTAGTCTTACAAGATACTGTAGCCAGTCTGTTTCATTTGTGAATATTCAAAATGTACATTTGAAGGAAGTAGAATTGTATACTTTATGGATACCAGGTACATGCAAAGAAGACCGAAAAGTTGCTGTACAAATATTAACCTTAGGCTTCATCTACTTGTAACAATATACGATTGCTACATTACAATCACTTTGTTCAAAATATGCTGCCCCTAAACAACATTACATATACCGGTAGGCAGTCTCATCTATTTAAATTGGTATTATAATTGTTGTTCTGAACAATACTTGAAAAACAAGAAAAACATGTAATTATACAATTAAGGGGGAAGCTCACAGAATAAATGAGAAAAGTAAGATCTGACAGATAAAGTATTGATTTGTTAATATAGAGCAAACACAAAGTTTGATTTCATTAAGTCTGTTTAATATTAATGCTTCAGAGGAGCAGTGTTTCCTCCATCTAGTGTGATATTGCCATGGAAACCGCTACAGAGGATGTTCATTTGATAGTATTGATGCATGGGTAGTGATGCATTCATTTAGTGATAAATCATTCCTTTCAGAACTTTTTTCATAAAAATATAAATGAGTGAATAATGACAGCAATATTTTCAGTACATACATGCATATACCGGTACATGTACATGTGTGTATCTCTGGAGGAACGAGGAGACACAACTATTACACTGTATGTACATTGAAGGACACTGTTTGTAAATTACAGAGTCTTCCTGGTAGATGTACCACTAGGCCTAAACTGTACTGTAAATCTGCTATGGTTGTGTAAGGGCAAATTCTAACAAATAGATAGTCAAAGCTTGAAAGTAAAAGGCAAAGTTCATTGCGTGGGGTGAATTGATGAATGACAGTTACACAAAAGCTTTGAAATATAAAGTGAGGTTTTGTAGAAATGAGTTGGTTGTATGGGAAGTGATAAATGCTTTGAATAGATTTGGCAAGTTCCATTCCATGACTTTTGAATATCAGCAGGTGCTTTTAGTAATTAATGCCCTTTGATTCTACTGTCCTTGGATAAACTCATTGTATTACTATTAATGTTGTGGGGTCAAACTTGAGATAGTAGTGGTAGTAGTGGTAGTGGCTATTTGACCTGACTGCTGCTCGTAAATCATACTAGGACAATAGTTCATGTTTTCTTGTTCATTTTCTTGCGAAAGTGTTTTTGGGTTTTTCCCCCATCAATTTTTGAGAAAAGAAATTTCTTCCCTGTACATGTAGTTACAATATTTGTTCAACTTCATATGTTCCAATATAATAGAAAAACAAATTACAAAATTAGATGTAAAATGGTCAACTCTCTTGCCATACAAATAATATCTTTGTGCCACATTGTACATACACTGTATGTATTTATCATAGTATAGATACAGTGTATGCCAAAGGCTTCAATATCATAAAAACTGTTTCCGGTGCGAGATTAATTTATACGAGGGTTGATATACGAGGGTTGCTGGTAATAGGGTTGTCATGGAGCTAATGAAGACTGGAATTGGGTAACTAAGCAAAGCCATTGTGTAGCACAAAACAATCCTTCTGTCAATTGGTGCCTAATGTTTTGTGCAAAATTACATGAGTGGCAAACAAGTGACCTTGCAGAGAGGCGAGGAAAGCAACCAAAGTGTTAAAGGAAACTTGCCTTTGCCTATACTTTTATTCATTTTGCTAGTGAAGCAAATAACAAATACAGTATGTTAAAAATTTCCACCACTTCGAGGCAATTTGTTTAAAGCTAGAAACTCTTGTGAGTTGTCCAGAATTGCAGAAGTTCCTCATCATAAAATAGCAGTTACAATAGTAGCAATAGTTTTACAGCCCTATTTTACATCACACCATCTCTTCTGGTGTTGAACTGAGTGGTTATTTTATCATTTATTTACTTCCCAGGACCTGTTTGTCCAAAAAAAAATTATATTTTTTGTTTTCGTTTGAATCTCTCTTGTTTAAAAATGTGTGTTTCTATGTTCTCATTACAGTGGATATGGAACCAATCACATATTTGATGGCTTAGATCCTTCTTCACAATACAAGTATCGCTTGAAAGTGATGAATAACATTGGAAATAGTGAATTCAGCCAAGCCGTTACAGTTACAACAACAAGTAAGTTTTCATTATTTATCCATATATCTGAAATAACAATAATAGAAAATGCTTGGTAGTTGGTATACCATTGATTTCAGTCAGTGATAAAAAAACAAAAAGAGTAATTGAAGCAAAGAAGTTTTAGAGGAACTTTGGCAAATTATGAAAGAGCTCTGATTAAAAACAAAAATATTAAATAGATATACTTCTGATACCTGCAAGGAAATCTCACTCAGCAAATGAAAAAGAGCTCTTGTGAGAAGAAAAAAAGATGTCTGTTATCTTAGCACCACAGTTGAGCAACCATTTAACATTGCCCACTACGTGAGTATTGTGATGAAGAGAGTTTTGTTCTGTACAAGGTTATTTCAAAGTAATCAATATTAAGACAAAAAATACAACCGTGAGAAAAGATACTGTGATAACATATTTTACATGCATCATTAGACAATTGAGTATGGCATTCTCGTGAGAAGTATGCAGATAATCAATGTTGATCAATTAATAAGTCCCAGGGGAAATCAGAAAATTCAAAGAGAAGTCTGTCTGATTTACTCAAAGAGGAACAAGGTATCATTCCCACTATAGTTTTTAGAACGAAATCTAGAGTAATCCATGTGTCTGTCAGCCAAAGTTCTAGTGATATACATGCACAAGTAGATTCGGAATATGTAAAAAGCTGATGATGACAGAGCCTAAACGTTTTCAGTCCAAGTTGAAATCATTGAATTCAGTTGTTAAAGACTTGAAGAGAATTCAATAGCTGTGAGCTACATCTTCTAGTAATATACGGTACACTGAGTACTTTCTTATTCAAGGCAGTGAGATACAGTATCATGTTTTCACATGGACATTCAAGATCAGTTCATGCCAAAGATTTACAGCTGAGAAGAGATGGCTTTGTCCCTGGTTGAACATATACCATCCATGTAGACATGTGTATGTGTTGACATTAATCATTCATTCTACACAATACACCACCTGCCCTTGGATCAATAACAACCCCAATACTCATCAATATCACCAGTTTTTCATGTTTGATTTAAAAAATCAATCGCATGACCCCTTTGACATTCAACATGTACATGTATAGCAGTCATTAATTTAATAGATACATGCAGAGGCCAAAGGCAGTGTACAATTATACTCTTTTCACACTGGTTTTGCTTAACCCCGTACTTTGCTTAGCCCCGTACTATCCTTAACCCCGGACTATTTTTTTTTGGCTTTTCACACACGCTGTTTTTAGTCCCGTACTAGCGCCTATTCCGGAATAAGAAAACTCACGCTGTTCTCACTGCAATTTGTTAACCCCGGATATCGTGAATGTTATGATTGGACAAACTTCGCATCTGGCCAGCTGCGATACGCTCCATTGCGTAGTACCGGACTATTTTTCGTTTCTGTTCTCATTTATTTGCTTGGCACCGCAATTGCGGGGTTAGCAGGAGTTAGCACCACAATTGCAGAGTTAGCCCTGCTATTTTGCAGGGTTAGTTAACCCCGTACTATAGGTGGGGTTAGCCAACTTTAGCCCACTTTGGTAAAAGCCAGTCTGAACAGAAAGTGGAATAGGCTTAACCCCGTACTATAGGTGGGGCTAAGACCCCCCCTTAACCCCACCAATAGTACGGGGTTAAGCAAAATATTGCCAGTGTGAAAACAGTATTAGTCTCAACAGCATGTACTTTGCTGTACAATACAGAGGTTTGTTTTGTTATTAAAACGGTTGAAATTATATAATTCAGTAAGATTTGAGAAAGAGAGTGAGAGACAGATAGAGATGACTTTAGAGACAAGCCAACAGTCAAAGAGGTTGCATAAATACCCAGTTCATAAGGGACACACAACAAAATGAAGTTTTATTTTGAAAATTGTAGTCTAATTTTGCACAAATGTGGTGGTGCCATTGTTCTATCTGAAACATCATGTACATGTAAGTAACTATTTTCAAAACATATTAGATGAACCATGAGAAAATCCAATATATGTCAAAATAATGGAAAGAAAAATTCAACATGTGTCATAAAAATGCAATTTTATGCCAATCTGACAGAGAAAAGTCTTTTAATAGTACCATTGAAATATCTTGTTTTGATGCCATGAGCATTGAAAGTAGTAACTTGAGGCGAGTTTTAGGGATCACAGATGGCATAGGAATGACAGATAGGTAGATGGATCAAGGTCGCATCCCTTAGAGACAGAACATTGGACCCATTCACACGAGAAGAAAAAAAGAGATTTGAAATTTTGTGAAATGGATATATGGTTTACAAAATACTCATTTTTGTTGGTAAAGTTGTAGTGGTGGTGGTGGTAGTAGTGGTATTGGTAGTGGGGGTAGTGGTGGTGGTAGTGGTGGTAATAGTAGTAGTAGTAGCAGCAGCAGTAGTAGTCGTCGTAGTAATAGTATAATTATGATGAAGTGCCTCTTCACACCTGGGAAATATAAATCAATTTTCTCTCAATACTCGCGTTATTTATTGATTTTCTGCAAATTCTAGTTCTGCTGATCTTGGTTGTAACACAGAATTTTATTCTCTTACTCTCTCATGTCCTTCATTGTTACGCAGAGTCAATGCCAAATGATCATGGTCATTCATGAATGACCATGATCATTTGGCATTGACTCTGCGTAACAATGAAGGACATGAGAGAGTAAGAGAATAAAATTCTGTGTTACATAGTGACGGTCACTATGTAACACAGAATTTTATGTATATGATACACGTACACACAAAATGAAAAAAATAACACCAACATGAGGCCTGGGGGTGTTTCATAAAGCTGTTTGTAAAGTTACACATGACTTTACGAACGACTTGAATATGAAGTGCCAGATAGAAAGCTCAAAGTTTTTCCTGATGTTTTAACAAAATGTGACTATATTTCCAATAACCTCAATTAAATTATGTTAAAAAATATACTTTGCATTAAAAATGTTTGTTATAATAAGAATGTTAATCTATATCTGCACAGTTCAACTTTAGTAGATGCAGTTAAAAATGATTGCAGCACCCCATTTGGCTTTTCATATTTAATTCATTTGTAAGGTCATGCGTAACTTTACGAACAGCTTTATGAAACACCCTCAGATGACAATCAGAATCACGATCATTTAGTGAGGATATTTTGTTCACATAGACACATACAAAGTAAGATTTGATCACTGTTCAAAATTGATTTACGGTTTTTCACTCCAGTATAGTTACACCAGGTGTGAACACCCCTATTGTATGACCCATCACATGTGTGCAGGTCTTATTATTAATCCCACACAACTATGAGGGGGTATGGATAATACCAGCTTGATTTCACTATGTGAATATAATGTCTATTTTCATGTGTATATCCCTACAAATTGGGAAAAAAAAGACATCTTGTACATTTCAATAAATTAAACTGAATTTGGCTGTTCTGTTGTACAGACTTTTGCTAGTAGCAGTATGTGCAAGGCAATGTCTTGTGACCATGGGTCTGTTTTTCACAGATTAGGCAGTTAAGCTATTCCATTTTCATTTATTTATTTATTTTACTTGGGGGGGGGGGGCAGGGGGATAATGTTTCTTATGTAAGGAAACCATGAAATGTAGTTATTTGATGTATAGCCTCGGAAAAGGCGCTATATCAAATATCTTTTGGATTGGATAGAAATTACAATTTTTAATACTATTTTACTAAACATTGGTCTGATATATGAATTCCACATATTTGGCTTTAGATCTTTTCAGTCATATATTTACTCAATTCAACCAATACAATTTGTTTTGCAAAAATGTGTGGACTTAAAGAAAAAGGTAAGTTATATCGTCTAAATCAAACATTTCACAGTCACCTATATAATTCTTTCTGCATACAGCATTTTCTGAGCAAGCCATTTATTTCTACATAATAATGCTTCAAAATATATACATATATACTTGCAAAACTAAATTATCCAAATTTATTCCAGCACATTCATAAAATGTATACAGTGCATAAATGTATTTCTTGCATATATTTAAACTTGCACACGAACTGTAAAGTTTAAGGAGTGTAAACAAAAACTGCTTTATTTATTACAAGGATCTCAGTCACTTTTATCACAGTTATGATAAGAGGTGCCACAATCAAACTATTATGTTGTTGTTGTAATTAATGTCATTTTTTTTGTAAGCCCCTTGAGCACTCTCTGAGTGGCTTACTGATATGTATTTACATGTGAGTCACAATTATTTAATTATTTGTATTCAACACTTTGTATTGTACTCACATCTTGTTGAATATTGGTTGATTTGATACTTTGCATTTTATCAATTTTGTTAAAATAAAAATTGCTCTTTTGTCCTGTAAACCATCTGAAACTGAAACTCAGCCAATCGTTACTACATGTTCCTTTAGCGAAGTTTAGTTATTTAATTTATAAAGCTTGTGACAATGTCAAAGGAATGTCTCAATATATTTGTGGATTGTTTTTATCATAATATTGAGTCATTTGAGTCATTACTTCAAGCTTCAAGGAGGGTTAATGTAGGTAAACATATCTTTCCTAAGACAATTATAAAATATTGCAACTTATTATATTATGCTTTTGATATTTACATGTATGTAGCACCTATTATTACCATTATAATTTCCACAGTACCAATGATTTTAAATGTTTTAATAGTAATTATTATGATAACTTTTGTCACTGGATGTTAGAGGCCTGTACATCACCAAATTATCCTAACCTTTCAGAATCATATAAACACATATTGCCATTGTCTATATTTTTACAGAGGAACCTCAAACTGGTGAGCAGCTCCACAAGGCAATCATCCTCACACAAGATATACAGAAGGTCCAGGAGATCTTAGAGTCAGGTGATGTGTGGATCGATGTCCCAGACAAGTTTGGTTATACCCCACTCATGTCTGCAGCCCAGAAAGGTGTTGTAGAGTAAGTTATTACATGAAGATACAAACAATTGTGGTTATACCCCCCCCCCTTACTACTGCCCTGGACCTGACAACATACCAAACCCAAACCTTAAACCTAACATAAAAGGCTCATACCCAATCACAATCCAAACCTTAACCATACAAATACAGCCTGAGCAAATGTTTTATTCGATTCTGTGCGGATTTAAATCTTACTCTACAATGAAATGACTAATCTAGAATTAGAAACGAGTCACAGTCAAACCTGTCTTAAATAGTGGCCACCTCCCTTAAAGGCCACGCCTCTATAATGGCCCTGCATTTTGTCTCCCTCTAGAAAGAAATGTGTCTTGTAGAACCTGTCTAGAAAGGCCACCTGTCTTCAGCTGCCAATTTATATTTCCCCTGAGTGGCCTTTATAGACAGGTTTGACTGTAGATGTATCATAATAAGAATGTAATGTATCATTCTCATTGTTGGTCAAACAGTTTTTGAGCGTCAAGTAACGCCTGACTGGATCCAAACCCGGCCTCCCCACTCAGGTTTCGAAATGACCGCATGCGTGTTGCCAAAATGTCCTTTTCGTAACAAAAGAAAAAGGTCGACCCGTATTGACTTTACACACCGGACTTTTGCTGAAAAGGGGGGGTGCTGAAAAAGGCTCGTATACAAAAGAAAAAGGTCGAGCCGTATTGACTTTACACACCGGACTTTTGCTGAAAAGGGGGGGTCGGTTGGAACACGCATATGCATACCCTAAATAACACTGAGTGGGGGGGCCGGGGATCCAAAGCACTGAATCCAAAGACCGGGGTAACAGTATATTTGTAAAGCGCTTAGAGACATTTGTGATATAAAGCGCTATATAAAAACTAAATATTATTAATATTATTATTGCAGAATGGTGGACTTACTGATGGAGCATGGAGCGGACGTCAACATGCAGAACGGTAGCGGGAAGGACGCCCTCATGCTGTCATGCTTCGCTGGTCATCTAGACGTCGTCCGACGGCTACTCTCGCATGGTGCATCATGGGAGAAGAAGGACCTCGGAGGATCAACGGCTCTTCATTGGGCGGTGGATGGAGGACTTAAAGAGATTGTACAATGGGCTGTTATGGATGGGTGTAAGGTAAGATCACTGACTCTCTCTCTCTCTCTCTTTCTGTCTCTCTGTTCCTTTCTCTGTCACTCTCTTGCTCTATGTCTCTCCGTCTCTCTCTCTATCCCCCTCTCCCCCTCCTCTCCCCCTCTCCCCCTCCTCTCCCCCTCCTCTCCCCCTCCTCTCCCCCTCCTCTCCCCCTCCTCTCCCCCTCCTCTCCCCCTCCTCTCCCCCTCCTCTCCCCTCCTCTCCCCCTCTCCCCCTCACCCCCTCTCCCCCTCCTCTCCCCTCCCCCTCTCTCCACCTCTCTCCCCCACTCACCCCCACTCACCCTCTCTGACACCTCTCCTGGGATAAGTGATTCTGAACCTTTTAAAACTTTTTGTTGGCCACACAAACTTCATCTTCCAATGACAATTGCTCCACAGGCAATGTTCTTTACTACTGCCCATACTCATAATGTAAACCCTGAACCAAACACTTATACCTGACCCTAACCCAAAACCTATCCTAAATGTTGCAACCCTCCGAGTGCCAGAATGGAAAAGTTTGGAATCTGTACAGTTTATAGAAAATCTATTTTTAAAAAGACAACAATTTGATGGTTTTGCATCTATAGATATTGTTATAACATGTATACTATTACCTGTAGTGTAAGCTAGCTAGGACCACTCACTTTACCTTATTCTCTCGTATTGTTATAACAGGTTGATGAGACCGATGCTAGCTCAGGCTGGACACCACTCATGCGTTGTGCTGCTATGGGTGGCAACCATGAGATAGGAGAGGTACTACTTCTAGCCGGAGCTAATGTGAATATGAAAGACAAGGACCACAAAACACCACTCATGGTAATTTGTTTAACATAAAATGAATGAAAATGCTTCTAATTGCTATCAAACCGCAGTGTTTCCATCATATGTATATGACCAAATCCATCATTTTGTAATGATAATAATAATATGTCTTTTTTATCCAGGGTTGCCTCGTCAGTATTCATACTGTTCTCCTTGAGGGCCCTCGATCATACTATTACCCGGCTTTAGCCGAGCTACCCTAAAAAAGCACTAAAGCTTTCAAGGAATGTCTTCCTGCCAGGTACCCATTTACCTCACCTGGTTGAAGTGTGACTAATGTAGATTAATGTCTTGCAAAAAGACATCAGTGCCGGGGCGGGGCTCGAACCTAGAACCATGCGTTTTACAGTCCGGTGACCTATCCACTAGACCAAAACACCTCTACAACCACTCGTAACAGTTGTTATGCTTTTTTGTAGTCTCTGGAAGTAGATGGCATATCAATTGAGTAAAGTTTTCAACCATAAATGTTTGCTGCTGCTGGTATTACAAATGTTCAAGAGGGGCAGCAAAGCGTCATTTCATTTGCTAAATGTTGCCTATTTGAGTTCTGAACATGTTATTTAAATCTGTAAATATGTGAATCCTGAATATATGTAATCTTTGTCTGTATCAGTCTTTGGACCGCTTTCACAAGGAATTTTCTTTTAATCCAAAATGAATGAATATCCGTAAAGCGCTTGAAGACATCACAATAGGCATCTTTTAACCTCAGAATATTATATATTTATTATATACTTAGAATTGTATCATTATTATTTAGATTGCAGCACTGAATGGACATCAGAAGTTAGTACAAATAATGGTAGAGCAGGGAGCCGATCCAATGGTGAAGACTGAGCACGGCATGTCAGCTTATGAGATGGCTAAGTCATTTGATAGAAAGGTATGTCTCCTCCTATTCCCATGTTTTCCTTGATGACATTTGCTCCAAACTTTATAATGATAATGATATACAATGTCTGGTTGGATTAGGGGTTGTAACTAGGCTTTAGATTAGATTTGGTGTTACATGTGTAGGTATATTAGGGATTATGAGGGGGTATTTAGAATTTCCCCAGTGATTAGTGATCTTGTTTCACACATTTATTCTTTTACATTCTTTATAAGGCGTAAACAAAAATATTGTTTTGCCCTTTAAGGTGCCAGCACCTGGGTCGTTTGGTCGATTTTCTTCTTTTTACCCCTTTTTTTGTTGTTGCTCTTTTCCCTCTTTGGGCTGATTTGAATGCTTTGTTACATATTTTTGATTCATTAAACATTTGTTTTCCTTAAAAACTGTTTTTTTTTAAAAGCTTTAATAAAAAGCCGACAATATATTGTAAGATTTTTGGGACGGTCGTAAAGGGCAATACAACAACTTTTTTTTTAAAAGCCGAATTGCAATGCATTTACATACAATCTTCAGGCCTTTGCCAGCATGAAACTTTGGTGGATCAGAAATTGCAGAACTAGTATCATATCTTCAGTGTACCGTAGTAAAGCATAGTGATACCAAATATTTATTCTTGTTGCAGCCTATGTTTCAATTTTTGTATTATTGACTCGCAAGTCCCTACCATAAGATTCTCTTGTTTAATATTGGCTAAATTTGTTCATCCAATCCAATCCAATCCAATCCAGAATTCCAATTTCTGGTTTAGTTACCTAATTGGAGACTCTGGTGAAACCGAAAAAAATATATATATATACTTTGTATGCAGTGATCTAGGAAAGACTGGGGTAGTGGCTACTTATATTCATTTAAAAAATATATTCAAGCTTGCCTACTCAATTTCTATGGTTGGTAGAATCCCAACTAATGAAGGTTTCTTTATAACAGCATATTATATTTAATATCATTAAAAGAGAATTGTTTTCTTATGCAGTGCCTTATTTAGCCTATTGTTGTTATTTCTTTCTCTTTTTTTCTCTCCATTGTTTTACAGAGAGTGATGAAGTACTTTGAAGAGGTTGTACAGAATACAAAATCAAAGAAAGGACAAGAATACTGACAAAAGATTGTAACCAGATTAGTCAAACTCTAGCATCTTTGGTCAAATTTATAAATTTCTGCCAAATTTTGAAGTAGACCTTTTCTTAAATAAAGTCCATTATCTGAACTAAGAAAGCATATCCATTACAGCTGGTGTGATGTAAAAAAGGAAAATATGATGTGTAAATGGATTATTTGATCCTCTGTGTGCTATGTCCCTCTTTTGGTACATGTAGAGTATTGACAAAAGAGTCTAGGAAAAGGTAGATCTACAATGTATGTATGTAGTACCAAAGAATAGAGAGGGGTGTGAAGGGAAGGGAGGGGAGGGCCATATTGATATAGAAGAAAAGGAAAATGTTAATAAGGATGTGGCTAAATTCACAGAGTTCCAAAATGTTTTAATGCATAGCACGTTAAGTATATACTTCAGAATTTTGAAGATTTACTATATTTTGTTATTAAAGATAAATTAATAATTTGTTTTGTTTAGTATATAAAAGAGAATACTTTTTATGTTACTGAATTCAACTGAAATAGCAAATATGATTCATAAAAATTGAACTGTGATGGTATAGCTTTGCTTTGATTTGTGGTAAAAAAATGGCATTAATTTGGCCAAAGATGTTGATAAACTTTATATTACTTGATCTGAATCTGTGAAATAAAAGAGTTAAAAATGTATGCTTTGTAAACTAAAGACTAGAGACATTATTATAAGTCTTGATAAATAAAACTGGAAATTTGTTTCATTCTACTTATTCTTGAAATATATATTACCCGGTAAGTAAATATGCTTGATCGTTTACATAATAATGTTTATCACCATATATTTCCCTATATTTTCCTTACTGCATTATGTAATTGTATCTGTATGTATTGTTCTATTCCAATATTACATCGTTGAAAGTAAATCATTTTATGCATTATATAACGTAGTGGAAATCTTACTGATTGCTGCAATTCGAGTTCAAAGTTAATGTAAAAAGAAATGAAAACAAAATATGGCAACTGTGTGCATCTTGCAGAGTAAGTGTCTACTATAAAGGAATTGAGCTGGTCGGTATCTGAGGCTCTTCTACTGTTGCGTACTGAAAGAGAACCATTTGTGATAGCGTGACAAGATTTTACAGGGTTCATTGTAGCATACTATTAATTTATTGATTTATTGATCCATGCTTTACACACCACTCCTGATGCCATCTCGTCCTATCTTCTTATGAAAATAATCCTCTATTTTTCAATTTGTAGAACATTTTATGTTACCATTGGTGGCTGGGAGTGTGACGTACTTGTATAATATATATACTTGAATTCATATATTGTTTGCTTGGTTTAGATTAAAGATAAAGTTGAGTTCTGGTCATGCGATAGCATTGTGATAGAAACGGTGTAAAATCGATCAGAAAAGGCTGATCATCCAGCGTATTGGTGTGTACTGCAAGGTTCTGAAATCATCAAAATGATAAGAAATTTGGCCCAGGTTTGGTAAAGTTACAAGCACTGTACACAGAAAGATGTATATGGGACTACACAAACAAGTGGCATAAAAATGATTTTTATGCTGTTACATGCCAGTATATTAAGGCATTTGAAGAGCCATGCTTTTCAGCGAATATTTTTAATCTCGGATGTTCTTTCACACCTGCATAATAACAATGAAAATGCTCACAAAAATATTTTTCACCTCTTCCCAGAACTCAACCTTCTCTTTAAGAAAAATACAGACTCTGGGTGTTTGCATCATGGTACTATCTTGTGATTTAAAGTGAGGGAAATGGAAAATCAAATAGGCATATGTTTTGGGTGTTGGATCTGTATTAAGATAAATGCTCACTCAATCAATACACCCTTTCACGGTTATAAAGGCCGCCATTTTAATTTGCGAGTAAACATTCCGTCATCGATGTTTTCAGATGCGCATGTATTGTTGCGTTACTACCTGCGCTGTGCGCTCACATCATATTGACATGGGCACCATAAATGGTGCCAATTTCAGCGCATGCATACTCTTGTAATCATGAAAGGGTGTATTGCAACTTTTGATAAGAATGGGCCTAAATGACATTTATCTAAGATTTCCTGTTGAAATATAGATGGGTGTACTCTCCATTCTGATATCGCTGGTCGATATTATTCGGACTAGTTTGCTGGTATCTTATATTTGAAGTTGAATAGAATTTTGGTGGGTTTGTTTTGTAATAATGGTGATGCAATCCATATTGATGTGGAATACTTTGAAGCTGCACATAATGTTTACATTTTCTTTTGTCTCTCTTGATACAGGTTTCTTGCGTTCATGTTAAAATTCTTGCAAAGAGATTGTATTTCTTTCTCATTTTCTGTAGCTACAGAGGTGTAATATATATCCACTGTATCGTACATTTTCAAAGATATCTAGGAATGAATGACGCATCTATAAGATACATGTGTTTGATTGCAAAACAGAGAGTCAATGAACCTTCACATGCTGCATGAATTAGCACAGCACTCCAGTTATCTTAAAGTGAATAGAAGATCTGAAATTTTGAAAAATGTTAAATTTTTATCACAGATAAACAAGGAATTCCAATACTTAAAGTTCAATGTACAACACGAGGTCTAGATGAATATTGGTCAAACCCCCCCCCCCCCCCAACAAAAAAAAAATATATATTTGTATACATAATAATAAAAAAAATTAAGTAACGATAACAGCATTTTAATAACAGATGTAGATTTGATAGTATATTATTGATACCTACAGGCTGCAGTTATCCAATCAAAAGGATTGTATTTCATAAAAGCAATACCGTCCATATGCTTTTAAGCCGTCCAAATCTGATATGTATCTATGCATTCTTACAGTATATGACATTTCATGTACTGTTAATGATTGTTTACTGTGTTATCATTCAGTCTTATCAATCACCTTGATTAGTTATGTATTGATATTGAATTAAATTATTCTATGATTCCAAATCATTTCCGGTGCCTTTGATGTTTGTGTGTGTTGTAATGTGACCAGGGCCCCCATTTCACAAAACTTGTCATCTGTGAAAAATGACATTTTTTGTTAAAAGCTAGTGAAATCCTTGCTTCCGACTGGTTATCAGCAGTTTTTTCACTGATCTTTGTCATTTGTCATTGAAAAAAGGGCTTTGTGAAACGGGCCCCAGGAGTGAAGGGTTCCATACATGTACCTATCAACATTGTAAGATTTATCAAATTTACAACAAGCAAACCACGAAAGTTTCCTGTATCGGCAAACTGTTTGTTTATTGACTATGGGGGTAGGGGGATTCTTTGTGAAATTTTCAATTACAATAATAAATTAGAAATAAAAAAGAAAGTTGTAATTGTATTTTTAACTTAAAAAACTAGGAAATAATCACAATCAAATGCTTGTGTTTTATAAAGAAAAAGAAAATGATAAATATGTTAAACATGTTAAGATTAAGGTCAAGATAGTTATGGTGTGCCAACAAGGGTTTTCAGAGTGGTGGTGTAAGAGTTGATAAAAGTGCTAGTGACGATGATAACAACGATGATGATGATGTAACGACGGGCCATCTACTGAACCGTGACATGCTGAATGTGTTATGCACTGGGAGGGGGGGGGGGGGGGGGGGACCTGGCAAGAACATGGATCTTACTTTTGCAAGATTCACTGTATTGGGAAATGGGTGTGTGTGATAACTGGAAATGACGATTGTGGTAGTGGTAATGGTGGTGGTGTTGATAATGATGGTAATAGAGGGAGTGATAATGCTGATGGTGTTTAATGATAGTCATGGACATGATGGTGCTTGTAAACATAGCAGTGGTGTTTATGAAGTATACAAACAGAACTTAGTGAACATATTTATTTCTATCACAAACAAAAATGAAAGAAACATCATGTTTTCCTATTTTAATACTTTTATTTGATTGAAGGCAATTGCACTTGGTGAGGAACACAATGGTAACTGGCAACATCAAGGCATCATCTTAAACAAAACATGCATGTTTCATCATTCTGCCCATCACACCTGTCGAGCTTGCAGTTTCCATGCATTAATTAAAATGCTGCAAAATGCTTAAAACACAACAGTACATACATGTACACAGAATTCAATCGCTGAAAGTAAACAAATATTCATAATGTCTTCCTTCTTTTCAGACTTCCATCTGTAAAAATAAATTTTTAAAAACCTGTGAGCACTTTGACTCTTTCATGAATTTAGCTTTAAAGGGATCTGGTAACTTTGTCTTAGATCCTTTTAAAAAATCCTGGATTTAGCTCATGCTGCAATGATAATTATAAACCTTTAGGTCAGTCAGGAATCCCTGACTTTTAAAAGCCGATAGCCTGTCTGATTATCAAGATATTTATGATTGAAAATCGAAATCAAATTTTGCGTTTGCCAAACGGTTTCATAACACTACAGTCTATTGGGGAAAACCGTTTTACCATATATGGTAAAACCGGTCACTCAAAGGTTTTTACTTTTTGAGGCACTTCTCGATATTTAAAAGCGCAATTTTTTTAGGGCTTCAATATAACACGATATCACAGGACACTAATAACACGTAGGGCCGTGCATCTCAGATTTAACATTGTTAAATGATCCCCTTAAAGCCTTGTTGCCTGCTCTTCAGGAGCAAGGATAAGACCAGATTCGTTTGGGCTTCTGAAAATTATTGACAGCACATACAAAATTTATTTTATCACTATTTTCATATTTGAAAAAAAAAAGTTTGTTTGGATTCAAAAATAAACAAGTTGAGGGCCCGTTACAGTATGATAGTGGGATTGAGTAGATGAACATTCAGCAGACTTTGCAAACCTAAGTTATCTCAAATCGCTGGGGAAAAATTTTAAGTTTAAAATTTGCAAATAAAACTTCAACGCGCCTATTTTGAAAACATAAACAAAAGGGGAACATTACAGTATAACGAGATAAACTAGATAAACATTCAACAGATTTTGCAAACGTAAGTTATCTCAAATTCCTAGAAAAAAAGGTTTAAATTTGCACATTGAAATTCAAAGCATACTTTGAAAACAGAATCAAAAGAGGAACATAAGTTAAAATATCAATCTTGTCCATAGAAACAGGCAAAGAACACAACCTTTCTATTTCCTAATGCATAGAATTTTGAAAAATTGCAAACAGGAGTACAGGACGGTATCACTGATATAAACCTGAGTTATCACTGACTTACTGCCTCCTAACTGCAAAACTCTGCTTCTTCAATTATCCACAAAACACACAATAATGATAACACTGACCATTGGAGATGATTTTTATATTAATTTTCAGACCATGCACCAAATAATAATTGACAGCATATATTAAACCTTACTGGACATGATACCCAAGATATATTGTCTGTGTTTGTCAAACAAAATCAATATGAATAAAAAATTATAGTACAAAGTTGCCATTATTTTGAGAGATTTGCCTGAAAATAGGATATTCTCTCAACAATCATCATGATTTAAAAAAAAAGGTAAGTCTGAGGGTAAAGATGATTTTACTATTTCCATCTATGCTTCAAATCACTAGGACAGATGGCAAGATTAGCATCATTTCCTACAAAAAAAATATGTAGCAAAACTCAACAGCTTTTCTGATTACTTCTGACAAGTTTTTCTTATTTCGTTGCACATATCTGCTATTATCATATTACATGACTACATGTATGTGTGCAGTAACTAAATGTTCTCTAATCGCTTTGATCTTTTCTTGAGCTGTTCTTAATGTATGTAGAGCCCTAGTCCAAGATCATGAATTCTCATAATTTATATCTGCGATGACTGCAAGCTCTTTGACTAACTGGATCTCTTTAGGTGTTCTGATGTAATGTCCTAGTTCAGAATCTGGAATATCCTTCTCACTCAGCT
Organism: Strongylocentrotus droebachiensis; assembly: GCA_035222895.1. NCBI lineage: Eukaryota > Metazoa > Echinodermata > Echinoidea > Camarodonta > Strongylocentrotidae > Strongylocentrotus > Strongylocentrotus droebachiensis. The sequence goes on from JAVYIG010004825.1 coordinate 33,053, forward strand.
CTGGATTGTTCATACTTTCACTTGTCTCATGCCCAGACTTCACAGTAAAGTCCTCTTCTTCTATCGACGGCTTCTCAAACTTTCTCTTCCGAACACTTGCTTCATACGCAGGGGGTAGCAGGATGAAATCGTTCTCCTGGTTCTCGATATCGTCAATATCATCGCAGTCTTCCGGTGGTGCTAGGTGAGACAAGAGACTGTTCTTATACTTGAGAATATCATCAAGGAAAAACATCCAGGACCATGATTTCGAGAGGATAGTCTTGGAAACCCAAGGAACCTTACTCACCATCTTCTTTATAATGTTTGTCAGTTCCTTGTGTCGTTTCTTTGCCAGATCCGGGACCTTTCTGTTCAGGAGACATCTCCCGAACTGCGGTATTGATTTCTTATGGTTTTCAGGAGTTGATGTCTGCCAGGCTATACAGCATGACGCCAGAATCAACGCATCAATATGGCGACCAATGGTCAACCACAGTTCCTTTGCCAGAGACATCACTTCCAGAGTCTTTGCAGTCCATCTGTCGTCGGTGACACCATTCTCCTTCAAACATGTTGGAATGTAGTCCTCAATGCTGACCGTGTCTATCTTAATCTTTAACTCTTGAATCAACTCTCTATTGATTGTCATTAAGAGTTCCCTTGGGGTATCTGTAATCCCAACCAGATTAATGATCATAATAGGCCATTCATGCAGTCTGCATGTGATGTAGACGCAGGACACACACATTGCTTTCTTACGCTCTTTCATCATGTTCTTGAAGCGGCTTATCTTGAAGGCTCTCTTGAAGATATCTCCAGCCTCTATGTGCATCTGCTTGTTGGCAATCTGCATACTCTCACATAGTTTCTGGATATACTTTGTCCATTTGTGAAGTACCGATCTGTAATAAGTGTTTGAATTGGCAAGGCGATAGTCCTGCTTTCCAAACGTAGGGTTGAACGAGCCTCCAGCGTGACAAGATTGGCTGTGTTCATGAAAATCCTATCACAAATAAAAGATACATTTTTGTAATCATTACTTTCATCAATATTGATCAATACATCCCTTAAACGAGGTCTTAACCAACGCCAGAATATTTGAAATAAAATGTAATAACTTGCTCTGATCAAATCAATCATGATTTTCTCATGTTTACATCATGATTTTTCCTACTTCCTTGTAAATGATGCACAGACAATTTGATGCCGTTGAAGTATGACCAAGGTCTTGTGCATAAGAGCAATAATCTGACATAAATATTGTTTGGTGAAACAATATTTCTCAAATAAAAAAGGAGAATGACACAGAAATTGGATCTATAATATAATGTCAAATTTCTGGATGATAAATTTGGAAGAACATCTTGCATTAAAAAGGATCACATTGCCTCAAAATCCGAGTTTTAAACATTCAGCTTACATATTCTGTGGCACTAATTAATACAAGTGAAATAGTACACTTACCCCTTCTGTAACGAACACTGTTGCGTCTTCCTGGATCTGACCACAATTTGTACATACGACTTGCCCTTCATCTGCAACAACAGCAGACTCTCCACAATTCTTACACTTCTCACCTTCCATGTCCTGGGAATAAACATCAGATGGTTTTATAAATTTCCAAGAATTAGATTTACACCATTATTATTTATATTCCAAAATATATCAACATTTTTAATGTTTCATCCATGTTGGCTGTGGCAACCAAGATTTTTGTTTATTATCATTACCCCTGTCCTCTCATCACCATCCTCACTATCATAATCATCATCATCCATTAATAGGCATTATCACATTTTAAAATACAATCCAACATCGCATCACCATCACCTCCCTCTCCCTCATTACCGTCACCTCAACAATAATAATCATCATCATCATCATCATCATCATCATCATCATCATCATCATCATCATCATCATCATCATCATCATCATCATCATCATCATCATCATCATCATCATCATCATCATCATCATCATCATCATCATCATCATCATCATCATTGCATTGTCTTCTCATCTTTTCAGTTCACATAAAAAGTTATGGAAGTGGGTTTGTTTAACCATACCTGTCTATGTCTCTACCTGTCACTCTCTAATAAAGCTCCCCCAGCTAGCTCAATAAAGTTTCAACCTCGCTTGGTCTCAATCCCGGGTAGCAGTCCGCTGTAAGGAACATCAGACTTCACTCAGCTCACCAAGGCCAGACAGCTCAGCTCAGGCAAGGCGTAGATCTAGACTTCACTCGCGGTCGGGGCTAAATATGAGGCAAGAGAACATTAAACAATCAACCAACGAAGTAATATAGAGTACACAAGTGTTTGGATATACTTGACAATGAACTTGATCTTTCAAAATATTTTTAAACGTTAAATTACACTTGAAATCTACACTTACAGAAACGCAAAATCGTTATTAAAACGGGGCTTACCCAGCTCAAGATGGTTATTTCTGTCCAATGAGGGCGCCACTTTGAAGCTGAAGATATCGATCATCTTTGAATCTAAATGCATGTAATAAATTTGAAATAGTATGGTATCTTTAGAACGTTTCATGTGATTTGTGTTTTCATTTCATATCGTTCCTATTTATTTATATACTAAATTGTATTGATTTTTTTAGATTGAAAAGACGAAAGCAACAGGATTAATACGTTTCGGTTAGACTCGCTATTGAGTACACACCTATAGGGCCATTAAGGGGAATCACAAGATAAAATCATATACCTAGCAAAACATTGGGAAATTCATAACTGTAATGCGTGAAGTCGGGATATAGGCTGCATCGCCCTCTGAAGAAAATGTAGTAGTATATATAGAAGAAATCACATCGCATATACATGTATCACGCTATCTATTCTTTTCAGCTCAACCCAATCAGATCCCCGATTCGAAATTTTAAAGATAACTTTGACAGATAAATTTGATTAGGCCAAATGAAAAAAAAAACATGTTTAGCGTCTTGTTTTTTCGAAAAATAGGAAGGAGGAGGCCCCCTTTTTTTTTTTTTTCAAAATGGCCGCTCAAAATGGCCGTTCGGTACATTTTCCCTGACAGTCGGGCTATTTTTCAAGATGGCCGCCGACTTTTTTTTAAATCAGAAATAGATCGATTTTAGCAGTGTTTTTCATGTTAAAACAATTATTAAAAAAAAAAAAAAAAAAAAAAAAAAATAGGAGGTGGCCCCAAAAAAAGGAAGCGGGCGGGGAAGCTAAACATGTTTATTTTTTTACATGGCCTTATGTTTCAGGCATAAAAAAAAATTCGCAAAAAAAAGGTTTATTATTATTTTTCAACACAATCATAAATCAAGGTCAACTTAAATAAAGGTAATAAAACGCACCACCATTATCATGGTGGGAAAGATTTCTTAAGTATTGCATTTTCTTTTACAAATTAGGCTGTCGGGGTTATAGCTGTCCGAGGACAGGCCAAATTAGCTGTACATTAACATGTCCTAAAATAAATAAATCTCAATTTCAGAGAGCCCACTAAAAGTTTAGCAGTCAGGACTATCAAAAAAACGGAGGGGGGGGGGGACAAGAAAAGAAAAAGGAAAAAAAAGTGCTTGGCCGCCCAGTATTTCTTTTTAGGTGTCCCGTACCTTTTCCTTCCCTCGTTATTGAATTATTTCTTTCTCTTTCTCATCAAACTTTCTATCTCTCTTTTTAAGTTTCTTCCTTCCAAATTCCTTTTTAATTTTCCCTTGCTCTTTTTTTCTCATCTCTTTGGTTTTTCCCCTTGCTATAGAGGCCGTTAGTAAGGGGCTACCACCAATTTTTAGGCCGATGTGTATGTCGGGAGTGTACGTGAATATGATTGTAACAGTCACATTAGCCTCCAGGGCCCCGTCGCATAAAACTTAACTAACTTTTACATTAAGTCATAAATGATAGTAATGAGGATTAATGCCCCACAAAAGGGCACTAATATAGCACATCGACACGGTGTTGATCCTGGGGCCTCACAGTTACGAGGCCATTGCTTTGTCAGTGAACCATGACTGTACGCAGCGGGGGCTAGGGTAGGGGGCAGTTTCCATAAATAAAAAAACACACAGAAAATGCAATAAATTTTCAATAATTTATTGCATTCTACCCTGGTCCCCAACATAAACAAATCTTCTGTGTGCCCATGCCTTGAGCCATAATGCTTGGCCGTCCAGAGGATTTTTTTTTGTTGGGGGCCGGGGTAAAATGCAATAAATTATTGAAAATTTATTGCATTTTCTGTGTGTTTTTTTAATTTATGGAAACTGCCCCTACCCTAGCGCCCGCTGCGTACAGTCATGGTTCAGTGACAAAGCAATGGCCTCGTAAATGTGAGGCCCCAGGATCAACACCGTGTCGATGTGCTATATTAGTGCCCTTTTGTGGGTATTAATCCTCATTACGGTCATTTATTACTTAAGGGCATACGTCCCCTAGTTAATAAGCATAGTAGCATATACATGCTTTAGCAGTCACGCAAAACACACATTGGCAAATTATTATTCAATAAAATCTGAGAATGTATACTATTATCTATAATATTTTTTAATTATTTTTAAAATAATTCCATAAATTGGGATTAAAAAAAAATATTCAAACTTTATGAGCGACAGTGTATGTATATTCGTGAATTAAGCCTATTCCCAAACTCAGATATATAAAAAAAAGTGTGACACACACCATGATTCAACGATCTCAGAATTAGAAATGTTTATAAATCTTATACAACATTGAGATTAGTAAAATTCAAGATATTTGCTCACTTCTTTCATCTCGTATACTATACGAGATGAAAGAAGTGAGCAAATATCTATTAGATACTAAAAAAATTATTTAATTTTTTTTCTTTTTTTCTCGATGTTTTTGTTTGTTATTTCCCTTTGTCACTATGATTCGATTTTGTGCTTAAATTCTTTACATATGTTCATTTTATTACAACTTGCATATTTGTTTTTAAATTGTATTTTCATTGTTTTATATTTTATTCGAATTCTATGTAATCACGGCCTCGCTAAAAACAGCTTTTGCTGAATGCGGGCACAATTATTGTATTTGTTTTGAACCGCGAATAAATAAAATATACCATACCATACCATTCATTTACAAGAATCTTCAGGAATGAGGTAGGCAGAGTCAACAGAAGAATAATTTGAAATTTAGAAGTATGCATTATTTTCCCCATTATTTTGCTAGGTCACTAGTTACAATTACTTTAATTTTAATACCGAGAATCATTTTGCTTTTGTACTTTGGAACTTCTTATTCTGAAATAAATTTGACCATTCAGGCAAAATCACAGTCTTACTAACGCCACACATATTACATTTCAAAGTGAGATCTTTGTTTGGACAGATTTATTGGCGATTTTCCAATAAATGGGCGTGTAAATAGGATGGGAATCAAGCACCATTAAGAGTTCTTTTACAAGGAAATATAAATTCATGCTCTTTAAAGATACCATACTATATGCGACTTCGTATTTGCATGTTACTAATCGGTAGATTTAGATTGGCCCACCACAAAAAATATATGTGCGATTATTCAAATTAAATTTTGTTGATGACGATCGAGGACCCACTGCCCCGTGAAAAGGTAATTTTTTTCATACATCAATTTTACCTTTCTTGTTATTTTAGTCTCCATATGGTAAGTTTTTGTGTGTAGTTTGACCATATAATATATTAATGATTTAAGACATGTTTTAATGAAGATAACGGAGTAGATTTTAGACTCCAGCGAACCCTGTCAAGACAACGAATAGAGCCGTCTACACGGTCATGACGGTAACTGACCGAAACTTCGGCGTCAGCTACCGCCTGAGGCTGGGCTGATGGATGTCGGCTTGGCCGGGCTGCGCTGTGGGCGCTGGCGGGGCGCGGTCTTTGCCTTTGTTGTTGTTCAAGAGTGAGGGCTACTACCATGTTGTTGACCAGGCTTGGTGATAATATGATATTGATATCACCCAAGCGCGTAGCCAGGATTTCATTTTAGGAGGTGCGGTAGTGAGCACGCAAGGGCGCGCAAAGCGCGCTCCCTAGGGGGGTGGGTGCAGCTGGGCCAGGGAGGGGGGAGTTTGCCCCCTCCCGCGCAAAGCGCGGAAGCTTTGAAAGAAGACGATTCGTTGTACCTTTCTCGACTCGTAATCCTTGTCTGAATTCAGTCCCTCCCCCCTCTTGCGCGAAGCTTTGACGTTTCATTAAATTATTAGAGAAAGAAAGCGATTCGTTGTACCTTTCCCGACTCTTAATCCTTAATTTGAACTCGGTCTCCCCCTTCCCGCGCAAAGCGCGGAAGCTTTGACGATTCGTTGTACCGTTCTAGACTTTTTTTCCCTCTTTCTTCCTTAGTCCTCTTTCTTTTTTTTTCTTCTCTTTCTCTTTTTTTTTTTTGCCGGCGTTTTTTGGGGGGCGACCGCCCCCACCGCCCCCCCTCTGGCTATGCGCCTGATATCACCTAGTGATCCTAGCCTTAATTGTCTGTGTGAAGACTGAAGACTGAAGTGAAGAGTGATGTAAACAAAGGCTAAACAAACGTTTGTCGCTTGTCATGCTTGTTCAGAAACCTATCCAAAATTTGACCCGCAACTCCGTGGAGATACCCTAGTCTAGTCTACTAAAACATACCCAAAATGAAGTAAATATTCATTAAATGTCCAAATAAAGATCATGAGTTAACGTCGTTATGTTTATTTCCGGCTGTTTCGTGTCAATTTTCTTGTTATTTTTGGAGTGTTTTTTGGAAAAACATTGATAGGCCTACACTTTTTCACAGGTTTCACGGCAAACCGCTGCACAATACAAGTGCATACCGATGGTGGGTTGCTGGCGCGGCGGGCGCGCGTCTGTGTGAAGTTATCTACTGTAATTTATGAGGATCTGAGACATTACGGTAGATAACTTCACACGGGCGCGCTCCCGCCCGCAACCCACCATCGGTTAGCCTATCCGATATGCATCAGGCTTTATGGCACATATACTGATCGCATTATGGAGACTGACATCGGCGCGTGCGTCTGCCCAAGCGCCCATCATCACTGGTGAACTCATCATTAATCATATTATGTGTATCGTATTTGTGACGAGCGTATTCTCATGCATGATTCACAAGACTAGCCTTATTTGGTGATTGATCACTTTGATTCAACCAATTAAATATCATCTCCAGTTCCCTCATCGCTCATTGGCCTATTTTGGTCCATGCTACATAAATATTCATGAAAGAGCTTTACAGGGGGTTTGTAGATTTTCCAGGAACGAAACAATGAAAACATGAAAGAAAATAAAACTTTTTGCATGCACCAGTGATGATAGGCGCTCGAGCTGACGCCCGGCGCAGTTGTCAGTCTCCATAACGCGATTTAGTATACTTGTAAAGCCTGACGCATATCAGATAGGCTAACTATCGGTATGCACTTGTATTGTGCAGCAGTTTGCCGTGAAACCTGTGAAAAAGTGTATACCAACGTTTATCCGAAAAATACTCCAAAAATAACAAGAAAATTGACACAAAACAGGTAATAAACATAACAACTTTTAACTTGTGATCTTTATTTGGACATTTAATGAATATTTACTTCATTTTTTGGGGTATGTTTTAGTAGGGTATCTCCACGCCGGAGTTACGGGTCAAATTTTTGATAGGCTTCTTCAAGTCCACAATCTTTTCCATTGTAGATAAAAGAGTAAAGAATATTGCCCTGGTAGGTTTGTAACCAGGAGTCTCTTGCAGAAAGAATTGTTTTGAAAGACAACTTTGCAAGAGATCCCAAAGGGTTATTTCCAAAATTAAGTTGGAGACCAAGGGGTTAATTTGTTTCATGAAAGCAACTCTATACAGTCATAACTCTTGTCCGTGATCTTCTGAAATGTCATGGAGCTAACAAACCAACTCACAAAGACCTGACAAACAACAATTTCATGATTCAACAGTTTTTATTGTCTTTGACACCTTAATCCGTCATATTTATCCTGAATTACCCATACCGGTAGTTCATGGATACGTATTGTGAGGTTCCGTTTCACTTCAACTCTTTGGAGATGCAAAATAAAGGAGAGAAGTATCGCAAATGATACAAATACATGTACATGTCATACATGTATGCATGACAATTTAGGAATACATTTTGAATACCCCATCACTTAAGTTGACCAGGGGGTTGTTTCACAAAGATTCTAAGTCAAACTTAACTCTAAGTTGGACTTAAATATTATGGAGAGCCATTTGTAGCCTTAAAATGAAATATATTTAAAAGCGAAAATTCAAGTATTTTAGACTTTTCATAAATTCCACATCAAGAACATGAAATCTCCCATGATAATAGAAAATATGAATGATTTGAATTAACATTGTATGCCTTTTAAAATAACTTCTACAAAATATTTTCAAAGATACTAACAGCTTTCCATGAATTTTAAGTCCAACTTAGAGATAAGTTCAACTTAGTTTCTTTGTGAAACACCCCCCAGATATCAATTGATTGATCTGTGCTTCACCAAAGAAGCTGATGCCAAAGATTTGTCTTTCTTCGCTAATTCTAACCCTATCCCTAACATTAAACCAAACTCAAACTCTACACCCCTATGGGCCAACAATTGTCATTGTCATTATCAGGTGAGATTAAGAAGTGTTGTAGAGGAGAACCAATGAAGCTTTCAAAATTACTTTAACAACCGTATCACTTACATGTACTTATTCACTCAAGTCTAAATCAAAATCTTGATCTGATTGTGTGTACACTGTATGTAATGTTATGAAATTAAAATCATTAATTTGGACAACTCCAGTAATGAGAAAATTACAAATTTTGAAAGCTCTGATCACTATTAAAGGTACTATGTCCCTTTTGCAGCCAACCTCAAATTCTGTAGAACTTTGCAGGAATTATGAATATGTCATGTATGTCCTATCTGTGAAATTTAAACGTTAGCAGTGTCCTCATATTCAAATTATGCAAGGAAACCCGTTTACTTGCTAGACTTCACTGTCAGACACTATTGAGTGACTGACTGGCTTTTTTTCTTCTTTGGTAATAACATGTATGAAAAGAGTTGTAAAGGGTACATGAGCATTTGTCTACATCAATAACCCACTTCTTGTGATGGCCAAGATTAAACTGATTGAATCTTTGCGCAGCATAAAATGTATGACCATTCGGTACAATTGTCTGAAAATCAAGACTATTACTTTTGGGCTCTATAGCCCTAAAGTCGATTTGACAACTAATAGTCATTATTTTCCCACTTAAAGACATTTTCAAGCCCCACCTTTTTTAGGGAAGTTCTAAATAAGTATTATCTTTCAAATGCAGTTGGAATTTAACTTTTTCATTTTTTGGGCCTGCAAATGGGACATAGTACCTTTAAAGCAATTTCACATTTACAAATTGGTCACTTTGATAAAGTGTCAGGCAACTTGCCCATTTGTTCCAACACATTAAAGGAATAGTTGAGTTCTATTGCAGAGGGCGCTACACAAAATATTTTTTTTTGTGAGATAATGAAAAACTGAGTGTCTAATTTGAAAGAACAAAATATTTAAATGACAAATTATTTTTAATTAAATAATTAATTAACGGTCACCATGTTTTTTTTAAAGTGGAGCTGAATTGGTATGATCGTATTGGCTAAATTTCACACATTTTGGGGTCTAAAATTACCTTCATAGCAATTTTAGGTTCTAAAAGGGCACTATAAATGTCATAGATAAGAAAAAGAGCAATAACCTTAAAAACCTAAAAGAGCAAATGCACTTTGAAGGCATTTGCGGTCTGAAAACAGAACTCAACTGTCCCTTTAAATGACTGTTAAACCGGTTGTACACTCTTCCAAATTTATATACAGTACTGGTAACTAATTAGAACCTTTTTTCTTCTTTTGGTTTTGATTTTTTTTTTATTGTGGGGGTGTTTTGTTTTAATATGTTGCTTTTTAAAAACTATTAAAACTATTATGGTACTGAACTACTGATCAAAAACTGTCTATCCGACAATAAGTACAGCCTCAAGGTAAAAGACACTTACCGGTAAGAAGAAATTTAAAGCCCAATGTACTGTACATGTAGGAACTGGGATAACTTGGCACTAGGAACAACTCAAAAGTATTGAATGAAATGGAATCAAATCTGAATTAGCCAAGAGAGCTTGAACTCAATCGCATTATTTGTGTGAATTTCAAACACTGGATATACATGTACAGTACATACATGTATGTTTCTTTTTTTTGATAGAAAAGGTACTTGTGAAAATTTTAAAATGCGAAATTCTAACATGAAGTTGACATGTACTGTATCACTCTTTTGAGGTCTATTGTATCGTGTAACTGGCAATAGAACTCTTGAAACCTAATTTTGTGCCATGATGAGTTTACTCAAATGCCCAATTATCTAATATTACCCCCTAATATTAACCTAGGCTTGGCTGCTTGAGTCTTTTGAATATGTGGAAATCCTGTCACAATTGTTAAGTGTATGAACTGTTGATTTAATGAGTTCAACTCCAAAGTTTTATAACATTCCTTCAAATGATTGTACATGTACATACATGTATTTACTGTTAATTCCTGAAGCTTTACAGGTACAGAGTTTAATTCTATTGTCCTATTTTATAAGAACACTCTGCAGTGTCCTTAGAGTAATTATATCAAGTAGACTCTACAATATGACGTCATGTAAATATTTTGTGCAATACACATGACATTAACATACACTATAACAAATATTAGTTTTTCTGTAAAACTGAAAACTTATCTAATATCGTCTTTTTTTAAGCATGTATAATGTAATGTAAGCAAAATTGTATCTACACTGTAGGTAATATGTAGCTCATTGTAAGCGCCTTGAGCACCCTCTGGGTGGATATATTGCACGTTATTATTTATTATGGTGTAATACTATTTATAACCATTTACATTCATGCATATGAATAAATGAAAATGTGCATCTCAAAAGATTTAAATATGAACATTGTAGATTCAGTTTTATCATTGCATTGATTTGGGCTATAAAATGGAGACTGATACTGATAGCCACGTATTGTAAGGAATTAAGGGTTTTCAATTATTCTTGATTTATTTATGTTCACAGATATATTTTTATGAGTAACTGTGTGGAAAGATAGATTTGTAGAACAGCAGTGTCTTTTTTTTTGTTGGGGGGGGGGGGTTGCTTTTATTCACCTATGTATTGACGTACATGTACATGTAACTGAGATTGGTCTCGATTTAGATGGAGTTGTTTCTAAACTTTAAATTTAGAGGATGTTATTTCCTATTTTTCCTAATATAAATTTCTTTCCAAGTTTCCATGTTGATTAATGGGCACTTAGTCTGAGACAATAGTGTGTTTTTTTTTGTATTTCATGTGTTACTGAATATTGTGGACTTTCTGAACATGAATTGATATCAAATTGTACAATCTCACCTCATCTTTGGTAGGTCTCTGTACTTAATTCAATGATCGGATGTGCTAAGATCTGATGTGTAATCGTTATACTGTACTTAGCTTGGAGACATCCCCCCCCCCCCTCTTCGAACAGATTTGATTGCCATCCAAAAAATAACCTTGACCTATGTTATCTTCATCTTCATTTAGCTTTCAAAGATAATGGAAGAAATTGATTTCCCATATGAATATGATATTTGACCAACTACAGTAGATCAGGCCTGAACAATATGCAGTATAAAGCATATTTCCGTCTTTCCGTCTTTCACCATTACCAGGTCCTTAAAGCCAAATCAAGCTCAAGTTTATATTAGACTGACCAGCACTTGATGAAAAAAAAGATTGAAGTTTACCGCCCCCATTAGAGTCGAGGGATCCCAGCTAGCTCAAGGAATTAACTCAACAACGAGAGCATGAGTATAATTAGTCTGAAAGTATCTCCACTGGCAATTTAGACTCATAGATACACTGTAGAGTACACTGCACAGTCAACTGAACTGTTTCATGTACATGTACTTTGCAATCAACATTGAACATTGAATTTGGAGACATACATGTAGGCCTACATGTATATAACATTTATAAATCATAATTGCCTGACCAGTACAAGTACTTGAACTTCTCTTCATGTTTAATAGGAGGTTAATCACATACAAATAATTTGTGCACAACTGGTATTTATAAAAATACCTGGCATACTGTATGAGTCAATAGTGCTCATTTTTTTCATTTTTTGTATACGGGTAGTTTATTTCCAAAATACACACCACATTTAGCTCTGTAATTACTATTTACTTTTTAATTGATGGTTGTTCCCCTTAATAAACACGAAAACATATAACCGTCCATAACTTAGACTTGGGGGGCAAATGTGGTCTCTGAATATCATTTTTGTGAAAAATGTTGTGGTTTTCATGGTGTCTAGATACCATTTTGTACCATTTGCGCTATTCATGGTTTGCAAATATCTGACATTTGCTGTAACTTGTTTTTGTATTTCTTCACTGTTCATGTATAGTACATGTACATGTAGATTTGATTTACCGGTATTGATTTTAAATTAGACATCTGGCGCAATTAAAAAATAATACTGGCTATATACATGTACAAGGCTTTGTGCTAAAATGAAAGCTCGAAGCACACTTACAAACAAAGATCAATATTTGCCATATGCTGCAGTTTAATTATTATGCAAAACATGCAAGAACTGCCTTTTCAATTGCAGCTCAGATAACATGTAATTTGCATATATTAGTTTACATAAAAACTGTGCCGTTTAATGCATATTTTCTGAAGGAAATGCATTAATAGCAGCTCTTCTTTGTGAAAAAGACAACCAAATTGTTTCATTGGGGAAGCAAGCTGAAATCAGTAAAGCTCTGTGAATTTATTTTTAAATATTGATTTATTCTGTCATCATATTTGCAGTGAATACTGTTACAGTATAGTATTTGCTTTAAAGCTGTCAGGATTTTGTAGAACTGACTCGTACAGGTATGTCATTGCTTTTCATACAAATAGCACAGGTACAATGTACATGTACTAGTATACTGCTGGTTTACAAACATACATCGTCCACACATTAACCTTTAGATTTGTATGAAAAAGTCCTTAATATCATGTAATGTTATATTTGTTTTTGTAAATTAGATTCTGCACATGATGTGTGTCAGTACTTCAAAATAGATATCATGCTCATCTCTTTACAAATAGTGACAGAGCAACCAGTCCCCCAGGGAGGTAATAAATTACCCAATCACTTGGCTTGTGATTGCTTCAAATGGCACCTTATTATTACCGTGATATTTTAGCTTTGGGCACCGTATGTGATCCCAGCTAGCAGCTCTCTTTCTCTCTCATCCGCCCCGTCCCCTCCGGGCCTCCTCCTTTCAACCATCCATGTTTCAACCCTCCCTCTCTCACTCCCCTGCGCATTGTAATGGAGCATCACTGCTCATGCATATTCATGAGCTCATTATGATTGTGGAGGGAAAGGGATGGATGCCTGTGTATCTCGGGCTCCTAGTAGTGTCTTCCAATGACGTGTGTCTTTGTGTGTCTGCCCATTGGTTAATACACGGTTTGTGTGCCTGTTAGAGCAGGTTGCATAGAGAGTGCTGTGTACTGCGAGGGAGGGAGGGTGTGTAAATGGAACTGGTTTCGATCAGGCACAGGTGGTGCTTGCTGGGTTGCACTTTCGTCATCCTCTCCATGATAGGATTTATGAAATGGAAATATCATCTCTTTCATGCTGAATAGAACACAATGAACTGGTTCTGACTGAGATACAAACAAATCACAAAGACGGTGAGTTGATCGGATGATAGCTTTGCTGATTGAAGCTGTTTCATGTGTGATGCCTATCTGTGTAAGGTGTGAATGTTGGATCTTCTGAAGATAGCGAATGATTATTGCCTTGAGTGAGTGACCTACATTGTACATCATCACCTCTTATCCGCTAGGCCTTGTAGCGCTCAATGACATTTGTACTGGTACACAGTATTCTCCTTCAGGATATTGTCTTGTGTCAAAATGATTCCTTTTATATCTCCTTTAGTGTTCGCTTTGATAGCGTACACTGTACAAAACATTGTGAATAATAACAATTTCAATTTTGGACAAAGAAAAGTACCAGATGAAAGGATGCCACATTTCTCATTCCTTTTTATTGGAATATTAATCTAATAGTTCAATTACTGGAAAAACTGCGGATATCATTATACATGTACATGTATATGGTCATTTTCACGGTAAAGGGTGTAACTTTGAAATTTGGACATTTTATTCTCTAGTGATCTCGTAAAGCTACAGAATTCAAAGATATTTTGGCATATGAGTAACCTACTTGGGTGCTACCTTGGGTAGCATAAACTTCTTCAGGGATTACTTCGTTAAATTTTGGCAGGCACATAAGTACCCTAAATGTGACCCTTTTGATGTACACAAAATACATAGACATTTTTGTAAAGCCCTGCATTTTTTTCAGGAACAGTGAGGATGGTATTTGTTATGCAGAATGTGAAGTTAGATGTTCAATGAAAAGTGCCAAAGAAGTTTAGACTGTAACGGCTCATCTATTTTTGAGAACAGAGTGTTGTAATTTGTCGTTTCGGAGACTTCATTTTCCGTTAACAATAGTTAACAAACTTCATAGCAAGAGCTCTAGTTTGAAAAGTGCTTTCTACCATTTCATTTGTTCTTGATATAACACTTGATATCTATACTTCCAACTAATGACAAAATTTGTCTGATCATGTTGCTTGTAAGAATTTTTTAAAATCTTGACTGAGTCGCGCCATTTTTCCGTTAGCTGAATTGAAGCCTCCGAAACAAACTATTCAGACCGCTCGTACAAATATGAATATAGGAACTTATCCAATCATTATATCAAAATGTAGCATTAGGACCCCTAAATCACTTGTCAAAAAATAGCTGAGATATTCCCCACTGTTAAAGAATAACAGACAATACAAACTTTCCGTTAGCACTTGAAGCCTCCGAAACACTTGAAGCCTCCGAAACAGCATAAAGATTATTTTTCATTTTTTAAATACCTAGACCGATGTGTTTCATGTTAAATCTGCATGGCAATCATAGGTTAGGATGTGCAGGCTCCCTTGAAGTTGAAAGTAAATAGATATCCAGTTAATTTTTTTCAGGACTTACTAATAACCAAAAAAACTTGTTTCGGAGGCTTCAAACTGTAGTTAACACCATATTTTTGGCTATTGTGGTTTTATAGATATGGTATTGTTTACAGTTTTCCTTTTGAATGTTTGGTTTTGGTCTATTAAAGTACAGGAATGTGTTAGATGTTATTGGCTTTTTATATTTTTAATGATTTACAAATAGTCAGTATTTCAGAATTTTTTTTACACCAGTACTAGGAGTATTCACCTGTTTCAAACCTTGATAATGTAAGAATCATTCACCAAATAATAAAAAAGTTTATACATATAAATCTTCCAAGCTTCATGAATATTTTAATATATAAAGTATTAAAATGAATTACTATATTTTCCCAAATTATAAGACATCCATAATATTTATCCAATTTGTTTCGGAGGCTTCATTTAGTGTTAACCACATGTATCATGGTCTTTGCCAACCCCTTAGGATCAAATGGCATAGGCCATGCCATCCAAAGACCATTTGTAACAGTAGGAGAGAGAAATTTAGTGGGCAAAGAACCCTCTAGAAATGTTTGGGAAGCAGTGTGTACAACCCCTTTTAAGACAATGGAATAATAATAATAATAATATTCGGTTTTTGTGTAGCACATATTGAACGTCTCTATGCGCTTCCAAATTTGGAAATTATTACCCCGGCTTTAGCATGACTTCCATTACGGTGCTTAAGCATTTCAAGGAATTAATTCCTGCCAGGTACCCAATTTACCTCACCTGGGTCGAGTGTGGCAAATGTAGATTAATGTCTTGCCAAAGGACATTAGTGCCGCGGCAGGACTCGAACTTCGAACATTGTCCAGGACAATAGACCATGAAGATCATGAAGATATTGACAAGGTTACAGCAACATGTGCTAGCAACATCTGATACTAGATAGCATCTCTTCCAGACAGGCATGAACACTACAGACAGTTCTCTCATTTCCTTACTGTTATCCACAAGAATATAGAGGTAAGAACTGTATATTTTGTCCTTAAATTACTTAACTTGTACCATACTTTTTTTTTAATGGGTCATTGTACTGGAAACTGATGTGTGAAAGTTTTTAAAGTTTAGATTTGTCACTAAAAATATAGTGAGGCCTAGTTACGATCTGTATTGTACATTGTACATGTACCTTTATCATACTCAATGTTTGTGGTTTTAAAGGTCGGGTGACATCCAAATATAGCTTGATTCCTGTTGATGTGCAGCCTAGAAAAATGCTCCAAATCTCATTTATCTTGTGACATCATCTGTAAATCATTAGTGAGCTAACAAGAGACGGTGGTATCACCTGTTTACAATAGACCATACAATACCGACATATGAGTTGCTATGCCAGAAGTGGTGTAGCATCACCAGTAAAAGAAAGGTAACGTGGAGGTATTTGTGAGCATGTGCTGAGCTGGAGAAAGTTACATAACAATTTCTCTTGTTAGCTCACTAATGATTAACAGATAGATGAATGAAATCTGGAACATTTATTTAGGGTGGAGCTTAGCAGGTCTGAGAAAATTATTGTAAAATATTTAAAAATCTATGAAATATATTTATAACAAATTATTAGTTGTATGCAGCCCTGCACATAAACATGAATCAACTTATATTTGGATGTCACCTGACCTTTAAGGTTTGCCTCAGTACCAAATGTTTAAATTAGACTCCTGATATGTGTACATACACAGGTCTATGGCTATGTACAATGGTAAAACAGTAATAAGGAATGAAATCCTTGTACAAATTATAATTTTGAACAGGTTATTCCTGCAAATCCATGGTCAAAACAGATAAAAACAAGTCTGTCATTAATTAGTACTTAAAGATTTGTGTAATGTACACATTAAGCATCCTTAGTGATGGTGCCCGTATAGACTACTAAACTACGGTAATTCTTAAACAACATATGGATAAATAATAAATTATTATGTAATGCACATGCAAATATACATTCAAGATGTACTTTTAAAATCAAACAAAATGATTTTTTTTTAGTGTCCAAGCTCAGATATATGTATTAACATTGTTCTGTGCAATACAAACTGCTAATTTCCTATTTTCTTCTCCAATTGCAGGATCAATGTGAGTGATTATGTGGCCATATATTTTGATGCACCTTCATCTAGCAGCAGGACTTCAAATGGGGTGGTTTTCATGGCTCTCGTAAGTATTACCCATGTTAGATCTCGGATTATTAAATAAACATTTAACAGGATCAACTTTCTTTATTTGAGAAATACTTAGACAAAAGATCTTTCTAAAATATATATGAGCAGGTGTTGTGGTACTGAACAAAGTTAGGGTGAATGAAATCAAATACGGGACTATGAGATATTTCAAGGAAGTGAAATGGATTCTGAAAGCTGTTTTTCTGTGTTTTAATGAAAGTTTGTATTTGCTATATATTCTTATTTTGCTATTAGGTAAAAGCTGTGATTGATGACAATGTCAAAGTCAAATTCATGCGCCGGAACAGCAATGGTCTGTATGAATTTACAGAGGACTGTGAAGTCCATCAGCCTAAAAAAGATGTAATACAGAAGATGACTCTACCAACCAGGACCCCTACCCCAGCCGGCAGAGCTTACCTTTATAATTTTTAAGAAGGAGAACTGGACATGTTGGCAGATAAATTTCTTTGAAATAAGAAGTAGAACACAATTGTGTTCCAGGACAAAAACCTGTAAAATATGAATGTCTGTGTAAATGTTATAACACATAACAAACAAGTTTGTAGAAGCCACTGTGCAGAAATTTAATTCTTTGCACTAAGAATAAATGATGACAAAGACGCAAGTGAAGGGTAATGATGCATTGCTATGAATTAACATAAATGGTTTCTATGTGAACAATTATTTTAAGTACTTTACTTTCAGTTCAACATTTTATCAAATCTTCAAAAGTAAGGTTAAATTTCGCTTTGTATATTGCCTTTGTAGTTGACAATATAGTGTGTTAACATGTTTGAAGCCTCCGAAACACTACTTTGAACTGATCCTATACATGTATATGTTTCCTGAATGTTTCAACTTTGATATGAGAAGAGTGATTTCCTTGGAAATTACATACTTGACAATATATTTCCCTGAGTATCAGCACAGATTTGAAATCCTCATGGATTCTATTAAGTGACTTTGCAATGTTCGCGTACTGAACATAACATACATAACATACATGTACCGTACTTTATATTAACAAGTATTTTTACTCTGTAAACAAATGTTTTAGGTGTTATATTAGTAATTTAACATATCATTAACAGTTTAAGTTGAATTTTTATTAATATGTTACCTAAGTAATGGACAACATTTTATGTTAACATGATTGAAGCCTCCGAAACAGGCATTTTGTTAACCTGAAGCCTCCGAAACACACACATAAGAAATTTTCAACTTCCTCATTTGAAATGCGATTTCTTTGGAATTTGCATTGGTAATTAGCCCTCACTGAATGGTATTTGTAGAGTAAATTTTATTTTGCTCCCCCTCTTGGAAGATAGGTAAATTTGAAAAATTAAATGTCAAAGTCATATTTTATCTTGAATTTGACAAGCGCATTGAAATTTTTTAAAGACCAAATAAGTTTGGCCAAAAAAGCTTTATAAGCCTTTAAGTACATTAGAATAGCAAATGAAAAATTGCAATTGAATTATGTTTGGAGAACAAATGTTGTCATTTAAGTTGATAGAATTAAAATGTTGTTTTTGTTCAAATTTATCATATTTGTCACAGTTGTTCATTATTTTTCCAGGTTTCTCATGTAGTTTAAGCTCCAGAACCAAAACAAATCCATAATTTAGACACTTATAGTACTAATTTTAGTAGAAATGATTATGAAAACATATTTTGAAATTTTGACCCTGTTTGAGAAAAGTTATACCCTTTACTGTGAAAATGACCATATATATATAAGGAAAGTCTAGAGTATACATGTACTGTATGTAAGGAAAGTCTAGAGTAAATATAGTAAATGAAAACTAGTTATACATGTATTGTCATCCCAATATCAATATGTATCCAGCTTGTATTATGACAAATACATTGTACATCTGCATTACAGACTTAAATCTTTAGTTTTCTTGGAATTCTTTGCACTTATCTGTCATTACTATTTTGAGGGGAGGTGAAAATACATGTACATGTAGGATAGATTTAGTGCTTTGAATGAAATCAATGCTATGAGCATTCCATCTAAAATCCTGTAATAATTCTGAATTGAAATGCATGATTCTGTCAAAATCAGAATGCTAGGATTAAACAAAAGCCAGGCAATCTCTTTCTACACATAAATTATGAATTTAATCACTCAGTATGATTAATTGCTGTGAGTGGCGTCCCCTGACTGTAGTTTAAGTAATGGATTGTGTGCCTTGTTGAATGCACTTAAAATCTCATTGTCTGAAAATGAGTCATAAAGTGAATTTTGCAGTAATAGACCTGCATGTGCGAACTGAACCTCTAAAAGTAAAAGGTGATTTATTTTACTGTCTAATAAACAACATGCTGTAAACATACTTACATGTACATGAATTCATATGTGAAATCTAGTTGTAAAGAATTTAGTATGATAACATGTGCACATCTTCATCTTTTTTATCACAATGTTTAATGAAGATGGCTGTTGACGTGAATGACTTTATCTCATGATTATAATTTTCTTTATTCAAATTTGGGATCTAGATTTAGGCCAGATGAAACCAGTAAAATGGCCCCAATTAAAAGAGATGGAAAATTGTTTGCTAGTGGCGCAAGGTAATTTCATAAATGCTGAACGTGCATCAATAATCAACAACGAGATGATACCAGTATTCTCATAATTCACTGCTGAGTCTGATTAATCAGTTCAGCTCAACTTGGCTTAGAAGCCTTAGAGCTCTTCAAAATGGTTGCTATGCAATATGTTAGTGGGGGAGGGGGGGGGGGGGGGGGTCATACATGCTGTCTTTAGTAGATGTTAAGACAGAATGAGGTGAATTATTTATTCTACCGGCAGCATGCAACTTAATGATTTTATCTTGCATCCATATTGTAAATAAGGCACACTTTTCAGACTTTTCAGTTTATTATTATAAACTTCATATTGAGATCTATTACAAAGATTACTTTCAAACCAAGATGACAGACAAGTGTTGTTCTAGTTTCGGAGTAGTGAGTCAACACACAGATTACTGAGCTGGGAGACATTGCCAGGCATAGTGCCAGGTGGAGGGGCATAAATCGAAACTTTAAAAAAAAAAATATTAAAAAAAAAAAAAAAAAAAAAAAATTATAAAAAAAAAAAAAAAAAAAAAAAACGGGAAAACGAAACCGTCGAATTGAAAACGGAATCCGCCATGGGCGGTCGGATACCGGACGGTTAAACGTTTGGTTACAGCACTACTTGGAAGCCATTGTCACATGAATATGTCATGCTTCATAATGAGCCAAATGACAAATGTACAAATCCAGGTTAATCCCTCAGGAAATTTTCATGATTTTGTAAAGTTCAAAGATTTGTATGATCTTGTGAATCTCTTGTGCAAATATGAGGTATGAAGGACATTAGATTGATTTACTTTGAGTCATGGCTTTAGAAATCCTTTCATATTTTGCATCTTAAAGATAAAGTTGAGTTCTGGTCATGCGATTGGATTGTGAAAGAAACGGTGTGGATTCGATTAGAAAAGGTTGACCATCTAGCATATTTGTGTGCAAGGTTGTGGAATCATCAAAATGATAGAAATTTGGCTAAGTCTGGGTAAAGTTACAAGCATTGTACACAGAAAGATATATGGGACTACACGAACATGTGTCGTAAAAATCCGTCCCAATTTTTACGATTTCACATGCCATATTTAGAATATGAAGGCATTTGAAGAGCCATGCTTTTCAGGGAGCATGCATGTTTTATCTAATGTTCTCTTCCACACTTGCATAATAAGAATGATAACGCTCACAATTTATTTTTCACCTCTTCCTGGAACTCAACCTTCTCTTTAAATGTCCATTGTTTACATGGATGTACCTTTTAGTGCTGTCATGGTGACAGGGTTGCCTTGTATGACAATATTTGACTTTTGACTTACTGGTACATGTACCTTGGAATCTATTTTTTTCTTTCTTCTCTTTTTTTTGGAGCAGATCCTGAAATGATAAGTTTTTATATTTCTTAGTAGCATGCAGTTTAACATGAATAGAAGCCTTTTGAGTGGAGGGGGGAGGGGGTTAAGAAAGCAACAATATCTTACATTTACATTGTAATGCACCAAAGGTAACTAAATGACCAATATCTTGTGAACCTAATATCTCATTACCAGCATGGGTTAAAGAAATTGAAGTGCAAACATGTCCAGTGACAAAATAACTAAACTATTTTTAATTTTTCTTCCAACAGCGTTCCATGACAAGCTCTAGCAGATTATAATTTGATTTTGGGCATAAATTGGCTTATGGGACATATGTTGATTGTGGGCAGCTCTTTTCAGATAAACACAATCAATTTTTGGTTTCTCCCGAGACTCTGTAAATGTCAGATGTTGCAAATGGGTGAAATAGCGTGTGAGTCACGTTTGGATCGTGCATTCCTCGTACTTGTGATTTACGACTCTGTCTGTATCTTTTATTTTAGAAATTAATTTGACCCTAGAGTGTACATTCAATCTGAATCATCACAGAATATCAATTACATACAATCTTGACAACTTATACAAAATCATTATACCGGTACTTGTACATTGTATGATACACACTTTCAATGAATAAAGCTTGGAAATTGTTCATTAGAGAATGTTACGTTAAGAGAATGTATGTGATAACATGTTAATGCAACTTGATTTATAAATGTCATTAAGAAAATAATTTCTTATCATGGAGAATTTGGAAGACAAATTGTTCTTCATTTTAGTAGCCTACTGGAATAAGGAGGTGAAAAGGTGACTCTAATATTATGCACCATAGAAGTGGGCAGATTTCTTTTATGACTAAAATACTTACATTTACGTGTTATTAGGCACCACAGGGGAAATGTTCTCATTCAAATGAAGAAAAAAAAATCTTTACTGTTCAATGTTCTTAGTAAAAGGATCTGGCTTGTGTACTTTATAGTTATGACATCATATATGACATAAATATTATGTACATACATGTACATGTTGTATCTACTATTTTCACTCTACATCTTGTTGCTCATTGTTACTCTTAGCATTTTCAATATATATACAGTGTATATTACTTCCCTTTGGCATCTATTCAGGCAGCTTGCTCATTGCTCATGTTTAAGGGCTTACGGTAATTTCATTTTTCAGCATCCTTCATGCAGGTTATTCACCCAAGACAGATACTAGGAGTGCTTGGCCATTCGAAGAGAGTAGGTTTATATGATCTACTTAGATTATCATTTCTGTTTTATTGGCTTTCAAGAAGAACTGCGCACTCAATTCAGAGGCTTACACTTTCTTTATTTCATATTTAGGGTCTAGTGTTGTGTGTTGAGGGGGAGAGAAAGAGAGAGGAGGGGGGGGGGGGGGGTAAGAGAAACACAAATAGGTAATATTGATAGCCTTATATGTTCCAGTCATCTAAAATGAATCTATAGAGAAATCATAAAGAGCAAAACAGTCATAAAGAATTAGCTGTATGGTGTTCTTGAATAATGCTAAAAGCAGGAAGAAAAAAACATTTGAGGTAAGAAAAATCTGTATGTGTATTTATTTACGTGTGTAGCTAAAGTAGACTTAAAAAATAAGAAAGTTCTTAGTGTATTTTGAAAAAAATCAAATCAAGTCGAAAATACAAAAATTGCTCATTGGTCCCTCCCAGAAGAGAATTGCACTATGAATAAATTGTAATGCACCTAGAGCAGAAAGAAGCACAATTGTGCATGAACTGAACTCAAGCTCTGCATTATGATTCATTAACAGTTCAACCATATATCAGTGAGCAGATATTTGATATGCCTTGTAAAGGAAGAATTTTAATAAAAATAATATGAAAGTAGTAGATCTGTGGAGGTTTTGGTTTGAGGCTACTTCATATCTTATTGAGATGTTATCTCACCCTGTGATACCTGTGACTCACTACCTTCTCTATACCTACTCTATGATCAGAATCTATAAGATTCTTATTGTATGCATGGGTGTGGACCTATGCAATAACAACAGTGGCAAATCAGGAGGAGGGGGGCAAACATTCTCAATCTGGCAGTATCTTTGACTTTCGTTTCTATCTTACACAAGGCCTCTTTTCTCTATTGTATCTTTCTCTGTCTTATCTCCCCCTCCACCCCTCTTTCTCTTTCTCTCTCTTTCTTTCCCTCTCTCTTTCTTTCTCTCTCTCTCTCTCTCTCTCTCTCTCTCCCTCCCTCCCTCCCTCCCTCTCCCTCTCTCCCTCTCCCTCCCTCCCTCTCCCTCTCTCCCCCTCCCTCCCTCTCTCTCTCTCCCTGCCCCCACCTCTCTTGTTTCTGTAAATGATTTTCTCTCTGTTTTATTTAGCCTATATCTTTCTGTTTATTATTGCTGCATAATCAGGGGGGTATGTGTACCTGTGCGTCTCTCTCACTGTTCTATTACTGCATTCTGCCTCTCTCTCTCTCTCTCTCTCTTAAATGTGTGCTATGAATGTACTGCTTTATAAAGAATCATATTTGATGAATTTTGATTGATATTCTGCACCATTTAACTAGATTGCTTACTACATGTATGTACATGTATGTACAGGTGTAAGTGTATTATAGCACAAACATCCCATAACCCCTATACAAATTTAAGTTCGTCGCGAACTCGTATTATGCTCGTGGTAAGCTTAATAAGATCGTTTTTTAGGCTTTAAGCTCGTAACACGCTTCCAGGACGCTAGTAACGATCTTACTAAATGTTGGCGAGCTCGTGCGCGAGTTCGTCACGAGCTCGTGGCGAACTCGCGGGTAAACTGGGGAGCTCGTGGGCGAGCTCAGCGGTAAAGGGGGGGCTCGTGACGAGCTCGTTGGTAAAAGGGGGAGCTCGTGGCGAGCTCGTGGGTAAAAGGTGGAGCTCGTGGCGAGCTCGGGTATAAACTGGGGAGCTCGTGACGAGCTCGTTGGTAAAAGGGGGAGCTCGTGGCGAGCTCGTGGGTAAAACGAGGAGCTCGTGGGTAAAAGGGGGAGTTCATGGCGAGCTCGGGTTAAACTGGGGAGCTCGTGGCGAGCTCGGGGGTAAACTCCCCATAGGAAAGTGAAAAGTATGCCGCAGACCTGCCGCAGACCTGCCACAGCTCTGCGGCAGACTTTTAGTCTGCGGCAAAGAGTATGCCGAAGTATGCGGCAGGATGAAATTTTGCTGCAGACTTGCCGCATACCAGTATGCCACAGGAACAGTCTGCGGCAGATCTGCGGCAGAATGAAACTTTGCTCGAGACTTACCCATACTAGTATGCCACAGGAACAGTATGCGGCAGATCTGCGGTAGGATGAAACTTTGCTCCAGACTTGCCGCATACTAGTATGCCACAGGAACGGTCTGCGGCAGGGCAAAACTTTGCTCCAGACTTGCCGCATACCAGCTAGTGCGCCACAGGAACAGTCTGCGGCAGATCTGCGGCAGGGCGAAAGTTTGCTCCAGACTTGCCGCATACCAGTATGCCACAGGAACAGTCTGCGGCAGGTCTGCCACAGAAAAGTGGGAAATTATACAGTCTGAAGCAAGGCTATAGGCGGCCATTTTGTAGGACATGCAGTACCATATGAGGTTGCAGGCTGAGCCCATGACCTTGTAAATTCCTGTGTTAATTAGCACTGTTAATTGTCTTTTTAGCTTCTGTCAAACCAAACAATTTACTTCAAGTACAACTGGTACCATAAGAGGAATTTATTACATAAGAGGAGGCTGAGGAATTAACGGACTGTTTCAAACTTTTTTGTTGTGCAATATGTGATCTTATCTTCAGCCCCACTAACTCACTTTTTTGTTGTAACTAGGTACCCAAGACGAAAATCCAATTGAAACTAATTGAACACCAATTTAATTTTCAATTGGTTTCAATTGGTCTCCATAGGTTTTAACAGGTTTCAATGGGAATTTAATAGGACTTCAGATGGTTTCAATTGGTCCAGATTGTCCCTATTGGACCAATTGGGCCCATTGGCCCCATTGGCCTATGCCCCATTATACTTTAATGGGACCCAAATTGGCCTGAAGTTGGACTTCAATTGGTCCAATTAAAACCAATTGAAAACCTTTTAAAGTCTAATGGGGCAGATTGGTCCAATTGAAATCCCATTAAAGTCTAATAGGGCCAATTGAAACCAATCATCTCATGAATATTCATTATTACTTTACACGTGTGACAGAAAAATACATTTATCATGATTTGTTAAGCAAATTAAGACAATGCACATCATTTTTGTGATTTCTATTTTCCTTTTGCCATTATTAACCAATAGATTATTTTGTCTGATCATTTTACAATTACATTCACGTTTTAGCAATAGATTGATAGATTGATATTGATTATATGATTACTAACCAAGAAACAATATACATATTTAGTATATATATATGTGTACGAGCCTGAGTCACTTTAAATGTTACTCTTGAATACACTTCAAATGATCTATGTGATGGAGTTAATACAATTTACATCAATAAATCAACGTATCTACCTATTCTACTTTGCTATTGTTGCACCTCAACATTGCATAACCGAAACTTAAAACACATCGCCAAATTGCTCATACCCCCCCGACCAATGGCGCCCTCCGTGACCCTTGCGTCCGAGCGCCGCCAACGTAACCTCTTCCTCTTATCTCTTCGCATCCGAACGGATAAGTTACACTAAAAATCGCTCCCAAAAGTTGAAGAGTTTTTCCTCTTTAGTCACTTTTTGGTTCGCATTTTCGCCTTTTATAATATTCTCTACGATTTCCTGTTCGTTAGAGAGTAGTTTCACTCCGTGAATTTATTTATTTATCAGTATTCTAGAACGTTTTCTTGCCGACTACTGTTACGTTTCCGCTTTCGCGTTTGCCCGTCCTCACTCCTCCGAGGCCTCGGGTGAGTGCGGGGGTAGTCGGTGGGGTGTTTTAGTCACTGGTAGTGTATTTAATTCTTTAATTCTTGTTGATAATTGCTCGTACCCTTTGTTTAATTTTCTTTCCCGCAGGTTATAATATGTATCGCAGTTCTTATTTTCTCTTAGCAGGTTTCACGAAGAAGAAATCAAGTTCTGTCGCGAGAAAGAAGACGAAGGATTCTAGTAATAAGTCTTCGTTAGTTACGCCCCTCGGGAGCGGTGGTGACACCGCAAACCCCGGGGATGCAAATGTCAGCAGACATTTATGCGGGCAAGGCAAGCCTATGAGAATGGTCGAGGGGGCGATTTTATCTCCCCTCGGGACGGTTCCCGGAAACCCAGAGGTATTAACTCTGGGTGGAACGGGCCTTAGTTCTGCACCGCCAACAATTGTTCCGTCAGGTCTTTTGTTTGGTCGGTGCACAAATCCATCGACGGATACGAAGACGAAGGATTCTAGTAATAAGTCTTCGTTAGTTACGCCCCTCGGGAGCGGTGGTGACACCGCAAACCCCGGGGATGCAAATGTCAGCAGACATTTATGCGGGCAAGGCAAGCCTATGAGAATGGTCGAGGGGGCGATTTTATCTCCCCTCGGGACGGTTCCCGGAAACCCAGAGGTATTAACTCTGGGTGGAACGGGCCTTAGTTCTGCACCGCCAACAATTGTTCCGTCAGGTCTTTTGTTTGGTCGGTGCACAAATCCATCGATGGATATTCGGGTTGCTTCCGTGGATCCGGACTTGAACCGGTCACCGATCGGTTCTTCTGTCCCTTTGTCGGATTTGCCGGTTCCGGATTTCGGTCCGGATACCCGTGCAGCCGAGTCGGATCCTGGGGCTTCAACTAACCGCGCCTCTCCGTCGGTGCGTGTTCCGTTTTCCCGATTCGGTTTGCGGGGAGCTCCTACCGTCGGGCTTTTATCGGATAACCGTCCCGTTTCTTCGGCCTTTTCCGTTACCGCTACGTCTCGTAAGAGGCGGGGTTCCCGGGTCGCTGTGGCCGGTTCTTCCTCGGATTTTGTTTATCCTTCGAAGAATCCGCGCTCTGATTTTATGGCACCGTTTGCGGCTCCTCGGGGTCCGCCTTTGGTGGCTACTCTCCCTCCGTCGGTGCCTCCACCCCCGCCGGAATTTTCGGATTGGATGCGGGCTTTTGCTGACGCTTTTCGATCTTCGGTGCCCGAGTCGGCTCCTCCGGTTCGTCCTACTTCACTTTCAGATCCGATCGCGGTTGATTTATTTTCGGAGTTTTCCGAAGATGCATCGATCTCGCCTGAGCAGTCGCCGGTGCGGTTTTCAAGTTGTCGTATTCAGCCGGGGTCCTCTCTTTTTTGCTTCTCCGCCTCACGCTTCGTTGGGCGCTCCGAGAGGCGGGGATCGTCCCTGTTTATCTGGTCAAGATGGGGGGGGGGCTCGGTTGATCGTTGGGACACTGGTTCCATCGCTCAGTCGTCTGGTTCAGTTGCGGGGGATGATGCGTCTACTCCGTTTGTGTCTCTGGCGGCGGATTCGTTAGCCTTGTTTCACAAATATGTGCCCGATTCTTGTGTCGTCCCGGAGTTATCGGCGGGGCTTCCTGTCTTCTAAATCGGACTCTTCAGCGTTTCAGGGACTGTTTCTTCCTGATCTACACAAGGAAGAATTTGTGAATACCGCAGAAGACTTGTCGTCATCGACGGGATTTCTTAAGCGGCAGGTGGACGAGTACGCTTTCGTTCCTCAGGATGCGGATTCGTATTTGTGTCCTAAACGGGTTTCTCCCAAACTTGTGGCGGTGGCCAGTCGTTTGGGGAAGAAGTTTGGGACTCGTGGTCCTTTTGATAAAAGTGACAATTTGTTGTTTGATCTTTTCTCACGGCTTGCGGTGACTTCGCATTCCATCGAGAAGTATCGTCGGGAGGCTGTGCTCACTTATTTGGGCATTCGACCGCATCAAATTCCAGGACTGCTTCCGCAGATTCCAGTGGCCAGCCCCCACCTTTGATGGCTTCCCCCGAGTGCTTGGGTCTTAGGTCGGCGGGCGGCTCCGGAGATTTCTCCTGGCGTGGGAGAAGATCACCAGCGACGCATTTGTTCTGTCGGTGGTACGAGAAGGGTTCTTCATAGATTTTGTGGAACCTCTTCCGAATGGCGTCCTCCGGAGCCGCTCTCCGATCATGTCCCCTCTTTTTCAGAGTCACTTTTCCTCCGAATTCGTGTCTCTGTTAGAGAAGGGGGCAATAGAAGAAGTAGACGATCACCCGTGTCTTTGTTTGTCGCCGGTGTTCGTAATTCCCAAGTGCTCGGGTTCTTTAAGAATGATTCTCAACATGAAGCGGTTTAACCTTCATTTGGGAAAGGTTCAGTTCCGAATGGATCATCTGGCAACCATCCTTTCTTCGTTGAATCCCGCAGACGTCGCGGTTTCTTTGGATCTTCGCGACGCTTATTTTCATGTGCCGATACATCCGCGGTCGCGGGATCTTGTGGGGTTTTGCCTTCCTGGGCAAATTCTACCGTTACAGAGCGCTCCTGTTCGGTTTGCGCCCTGCTCCTCGGATTTTCACGAGAGTCGTGGCGTCAGTCATGGCGTTTCTGAGAAGTCGGGGTCTTCGTCTTTTCGCTTATTTAGACGACTGGCTGTTGGTCGCAAAGTCGGAGGCTCTGCTGTTGGATCATATGCAGATTCTGATCAGCACGACTCAAGATCTCGGATTTCTCATAAATTGGGAGAAATCAGAGTTCGTTCCGACTCGCACGCCGTCTTACCTAGGTGCTCAGCTGGACATTCGTCATCAGCTGGCTCGTCCCAGTCTCGACAGGGTCGAGACGATAGTCAGGACTGCTCGGTCTCTGAGATGTGCACGTCGGGTGAAAGCCGAGCGTTGGCTTCAGTGGCTAGGGTTTCTCTCCAGTCTAGTCGACATGCTTCCAGATTGTCGACTATTGATGAGTCCCTTCCAACTCTTTCTGTTGGAGTTTTATCAGCCGAGCGTGAGTTCTCTTTTGTCGTGGATCCCCCTGTTGTCCAGAATCAAGGGTCTTCTAGGTCCTTGGCTTCGTCGTTCCTTCTTCCTTCAGGGCAAACGCTTCCGAGTTCCTCTCCCTTCCGTGACCGTCACCACGGACGCGTCGCTGTTGGTTTGGGGAGGTCATTGCCAGGGGTCAATGATTTCAGGAGACTGGAGTCATCTGGACTTTCTGCCCCACATCAATGTGTTGGAACTCATGGGAGTGTTTGCTTCGCTTCGTCACTTCCGTGCTCGTCTGGTGGGTCGTTCGGTTCTGATTCTTACGGACAACGTATCGGTGATGGCGTACATCAACAGACAGGGAGGCACTCATTCTGTGGCTCTGAACGAGTTGGCCTCTCAACTCTGGGCGTGGTGCAAGGGGGCGAGGGTGTTCCCGATTGCATCACATATCCCGGGCGAAGAGAATATCTTAGCGGACTTTCTCTCCAGAGGCAAGTGCCTTCCCTCAGAGTGGACTCTGCCTCCGACTGTCTTCAGGCAACTGGGGAGAGTGTTCGGTGTTCTCGACATCGATCTCTTCGCAACTTCGCTCAACCATCGTTTTCCTCGATATTCTCGAGAGTCTGGGAACCAGGAGCTTTTGCTCTGGACGCTTTCGCGATCCCGTGGAGGGATGGAGGGCTTACGCCTCTCCCCCGTTCGCGTTGTTTCCCCATGTGCTCTGGAAGATCAGGGAAGATCAAGCGATGATGATTCTCATAGCTCCTTGGTGGCCGGCGAGGTCGTGGTTTCAGGACCTCCTGACCCTCCTGGTGGGGACTCCGTGGTCGTTGCCGTGTCATCCGGATCTGGTGTCGCAACCTCCTGTCTGGTATTCTACACCAGCGCCGGAAATCCTCCGTCTGACCGCTTGGCGGTTATCGGGAAGAGGGCTCGTTCGTCAGGTTTCTCCGAACGTGCTGCACAATTTCTAGTCCAGAGTAGACGAGAGTCGACCAGGACGGTTTACAACTCCTGGTTGGATGCTTTTCACACTTGGTGTGAGGAGGTGGGCGTCGCCCCTAGAGAGGCGTCTTTACTTTCTATTGCTGACTTTCTGATCTCTTTGTATGACAAGGGGAGAGCTCTGTCAACGATTTGTGGCTATCGGTCTGCTATCTTCGGTTTTTTCTGCTCCTCAGCTAGCGGCTCTTTTGAAGTCTTTCTTCCTTAAGAGACCCTTCTTCAGACCTCTGACGCCAGTGTGGAGTTTACCCAAGGTTTTGGCCCTCCCTTCGAACCGCTGTGTTCTGCGACGCTTCTGCTTACTACGGTCAAGACGGTTTTTCTCATGGCAATCACTTCTGGTCAGCGTAGGAGCTCACTTCATACCCTTTCAGTTGCCCCTGGGCATATCCGCTGGGAAGGACGTGGGGTTCGTTTGATTCCCAAGGCTTCTTTTATTGCTTAGAATCAGTCTGACACGTCGGGTTCAGTGGAAGTGGTGCTTCATCCCTTGTCGGATTTTTCTTCGGTCTTCGGGGACGGACTGTGGTGTCCCGTTCGCGCCCTCAAATGGTATCTTTACAAGACGAAGCCTTTTCGCAAGTCGGATCAGCTCTTTCTGGTTTCTCGAGAGCCACTTTCGGCGGCATCTCGGGATACGATCTCCAGGTGGTTAGTCTTGGCTATCAAGGCGGCGGGCCCTGAGGCCTTGACGCCTGGCAGGACTCCTCGTGCCCATGATACTCACAGTGTCAGTACGTCTTGGACTCTTTTCATCGGAGTTTCGGTTCAAGATATCTGTAAAGCAGCTTTTTGGAAGTCTCCAAGTTCTTTTACTGCTTTTTACCTCAAAGATGTGCCCGCGGGCGAACGAGCCTTTGTGGTCGCTTCTCTGAAGGCGGCTTCGTCGTCTATTTCTCATTAAATTGATAAGTTTGCTTGGTTTTTACCACCCGGCATTAATCTGTGCTGGTCTTTAGCAAAGTAGAATAGGTAGATACGTTGATTTATTGATGTAAATCATGAAAATCAGTATTGATTTTATTATTTACGATATAAATCTACGTATCTACCTATTTTCCCTCCCTCCATCCCCTGCGCCTTTACCAAGGTGTGTCCTAGGGAACTCGTGATAAGAGGAAGAGGTTACGTTGGCGGCGCTCGGACGCAAGGGTCACGGAGGGCGCCATTGGTCGGGGGGGTATGAGCAATTTGGCGATGTGTTTTAAGTTTCGGTTATGCAATGTTGAGGTGCAACAATAGCAAAGTAGAATAGGTAGATACGTAGATTTATATCGTAAATAATAAAATCAATACTGATTTTCATGATTGAGAATAGAATATACCTAATTGGTAATATCGATATATATTGGTATTACCTAATTGGTAATATCGATATTGCCAATATCGATTATGAAGTATCAATCAGTTTACCATTAAGCTTGCAGCCATTCCACGAGATTGTCAACGAACTCGCTGATGAGCTTGTCGACGAACTCGTTCACGAACTCGCCGACGAACTCGTTGACGAACTCGTTGACGAGCAAACCAACGAGCTCGCCAACGAGCTTATCGGCCAGTGACGAGCCTGTATATTTGGAGCATGCCAACGAGCTCGCCAACGAGCACGCCAACGAGCTCGCCAACGAGCACGCCAACGAGCTCGCCAACGAGCTCGTAGCTAATTTGCATATTTGGAACTGCTTGCTCGTCAACGAACTCGTTGGCGAGCACGCTGACGAGCTCGCGTGTAAGCGTACTGAAATTTGTAAAGGGGAATATAGCTCCTGCCCTTTCAATCCAACAACTTGCAGAGAAAATGTTCTAGTTTTTATTCAAGTCATCTTTTTTTTACATGCAGAATATTATTGATACCATGGCTATGCTATCCATGTTCATGGAATGTACGCTAATGACTGCAAGCCCTTTTTGTGTCTCCCTAAATAGAGGCCTCTATCTTCTAATGATAATCCTGGCATATCGCATTCCCTGGAGCCTCGCCGCCGACCTGGCTCCAAATTAGCTGCAGAAATTGAAGGGTTGAGGGATTTGACGAATGGCTTGAGTTCCTCCTCTCCCTCATTTAGAAAAATGTGCTGTATAGAATGTAGTCTTTGGACATGCGAAGGAGGTCGTGAAATTGGGCAGATAAATTATTCAGTGTCAAATTTAAGGCCTACTTAAATCTAATGGTTCGAGCAGTCTTTTCATTTTGTGAAGTGATTTACATTATATTTTAATGCACTGTAGGCTCTTCATGTTTAGAACCTAGATATGTTATTTCTTTAGTAAGATACATTTATTTTCTAAATCCATGAATTGTAGAACCCTTAACCTGCACTCAGTATTTGGTATCTGAATATAATTTTCACATTGATTTTTCATCAGTTTTAACTCATATATTGTACCACACAGTTAACACCCTTCTGGCTCTTAACATATGAGATCTGTACATGTACATGTACATTGTGTAGACTGTATGTGTTATTTCTTTAGTAAGATACATTTATTTTCTAAATCCTTAAATATAAAATGAAATGTGCAAACCTGCACTCATGATGTGGTAGCTGAAAATATTTTTTCACATTCAGTTTTGACTCATATACATACCACACATGCAGCTACCCCCCCCCCCTCGCTCTAAACAGATCATATCTACATCGTAGTTGTACATGCTGACACATTATAATGTGTTTATCCAAGGAAGATAGTAACTCCCTTAGGAGGTTTGTCATGAACATGAGTTAAGAGCATACTGAGAGATGCAGTATTGTGTACTTATCAGATGAAAGGAGGAACGATGAGCACGTACAGGTGTGTGGGGAGTGTTAAGGTATCATACACAGCTTTATGCTCCTGTTTAGACATGGATGTAGTTCCTGTAGAGATGACCTGTCTATGACGTCAGCATGTACTGTACACGTATGTTCTGGAACATTGATGATGAAGCTGAGTCATACATGTAGGATGGTATATTCATGTGGTTCTCATGCATTCTCAAGGGCGTTTTGTATGTCACGTTGAAACTAAACATACCTGTTGCATAAAAGGAGACTGCAAGGTGTTATAGATGAGATGACTGTAACATTTATACCAGAGCCCGAAACACTAAGCTTTGCAACTGATGGTACCAATTGACTGTACATCGATTGACATACATCATGGTTAATTGCACAATAGTAATCACTTGCTCACTTATCTTTGTGCTATGTTGGCCACATCCAGCAAGGTTAATTGCCATCTGGATCTGCCACCGACAAGTACATTTAAGGTCTCATGAGGCCTGTCCTTATCAGCTCGAGATTGCCAAATATCCCGCTATTTGAACTATCCCGATCGCAAATTATCCAGTTAATTTTCGTCTTCATCAGCCCGAAGTTGCAATTTGCGGGATATTTGGTCAAGATAATCATCCAAAGATATCTTGGGCTAGTTTGCAAAATATCCCGCTCTTTTGTCCGATGCACCTTCACCAGCCCGAAGACTGGCATTATGCACGAATGCTGAGCAAAATCTCTTGAGCTTATTACTCGAGCTCGAGATTCAAGTTTCGAGGTCAAGTCTCGAGCTGATGAAGACACGATTTGTAACTTCGGGATTATTTTCCAAATCAGAAATAGCAAGCTATTTGGCAATTTCGAGCTGATGAGGAGAGGCCTATAGTGCTGCCTGTTCAAGTCTTTTACTTTACTATTATAATCATGGCACTTAAAAGGCAATTTAAAGAATCTTTCTGTGGCTATGCAAAGTAATGCAAACATGAAATCTGAATAACTTAGTAATGCTTGATTTACATGTATGTTCGCATGTTGGCTATTACACCTTCTTGGTATAAAAAGCCTATCATAAAGCCTGTATATTACATCATGAGTGCACTTTTGAATCACATTGGCATGAATTTGCACATTCCTATAGTTATGAAGCAAATTATGATTCTCATAATCATGCCATTAAGTTCAATTTGCTTTGTGGATTATTTCAGATTACATTCAGAACATGATTACAAAACCTGTAGGCCCTGCATCATTTTCCTTAAACATTAAATCCTCTGTGTTAAAGAAATCAAAAATTGAATCCTCAATGTTGAGAAACTCTCTGTAAGTGGATATAGCTGGGTAATGAATCTTCATAACTTGATTAGATCTGCTTCCTAGTCTAGTTGGCAAGAGATCATGTAAAACTTGGAAGGTATCTTCATTTTTTCAGCTCAGTTTCGAAAAATAAGTAATTCAATCACTTATCGCGATACCAAGTGCTGTAGACTGCTGCAGTTTTTTTAGACGTTTAACGGGAGGGGGAGAAAAGAAATCATCAGAGCTACTCAATTACAATATAAACATAATATTGCTCTTTTTTGTTTGTTTGTTGTTGTTGTTTTTTTTTGGGGGGGGGAGGGAGACTGATAGTACTTTTCTTTTGCTCAAGTGTGCTGCTAGCACATCTAAAGTCATGATGTGCATGCATTATGAATACTTTGTTTTATTCTTGTTATTCACATACATCTGTTTTGAATAGGACTCATGACCAGATACTGTTTTGAATACTTCAAGCATATGTTCGTATTTCAAATGCCATGCCAAATTTTCTTACAGTGGGACTTCCTAGCAGTTTTAGTGAATTAGTTGCTTATTTTATTTCCTGTTTCCTGACTGAAATATATGTAAGCAAGTCAGATGATTTAAAGATGTAAGAGGAATATTCCTGAATGATTCTGACTGAATTTTTGTCACATATGTTCACCCAAAGTCCTTAAAGTCACTGAGTAGTCGGCTCTCATGGGGAATTCGACACCGTTCGGGTGTTAACCCAATAACAGGTGTTGTCAATCACCAGGGTTAGCCTTGAGTTTTATGACCATTGGACCTTATGTAGTGCTTTGATTTGCCCGAAGACTCTCGAGCTCTCCGAGAGATTAGGAGGTAATTCTTGACTGGACTATGGGTTTGCTGTGTGCAAATTTGTACCCCCATTAATGGTATTTCCACCAAGTCTGGTGTCAGCGAATTATGGCCTTCTGCACATGGAAACTGGCGATCCAATCCCTTTAATTTAAGGATGCCACAGGGATGTAAAAACAAAGATGATTCTGAAGTAGCTGTGCTTGTAATTCTTCAGGAATCTTATCAGTTAGCCCTTAATTTTCATAATGTTTTCTCAATTACTCCATCCACAGCTCTAACCATAAACCAGCTACCGGTAGGTCCAATGACCTTGTAAAACCCACCATGACCCAGGATAACCAGTAGCTCTGAATATAGGCCTGTCTTCATCAGCTCGAGATTACCAAATATCCCGCTATTCCAACTACCGTATCCTGATCGCAAATTATCCAGTTAGTTTGCGTCTTCATCAGCCCGAAGTTGCAATTAGCGATCTCGAGCTGATAACGACACGCTTTTTGTAATTTATCAGGAATCTAATTCAGTCTATTATCAACAACCCTGGACTAACATAATTTTCGCTCTATTCTTTTCTTTCTTCAGCTTTTACCCAAGCACCTAGCCCAATGCAGTGACCCTAGCTGTAAGACCCG
Organism: Strongylocentrotus droebachiensis; assembly: GCA_035222895.1. NCBI lineage: Eukaryota > Metazoa > Echinodermata > Echinoidea > Camarodonta > Strongylocentrotidae > Strongylocentrotus > Strongylocentrotus droebachiensis. The sequence goes on from JAVYIG010004825.1 coordinate 68,625, forward strand.
AGATGACCGGTGAGGACAACCAGTGACCAGTGTTTATAATTCATCAGGAATCTAATCAAGGATTGGGCTGAGCCATGAGTGATCAGGAGAGGCCTCGTAGCAGGTCTTCTTCTCGCTCTCCAAGACAGGTCAGTTGATGTACAAAGCTTGTGACATGTGGATTACACTGGATTGACATGCATATCCCACTGCTGCCATCATCTTTATACCGCTTAGAGGCATTAGGCAATTTGCGGTATAGAAATATCTTATTAGTATTATTATATCATTGTATGCTCTGCAGAAGAGTTGTATGGTTGCAAGGCCAGGAGATGTACAATTCTTTGGATATATGCAATATTTATTTTTGACCTTTCTTTATTAAACTACATCTACACACACAAATGTCAGTCTGTACGTTGTCAGATTGTAAAATAGAAATTATCATTTAAGCGCAGAAATATATATTCATTCATTTATTAAATCATTATTTGATACAATATCATAATCACTAAATCAGCGCAATTGTGGAAAATTGTCATTGTCAAGTTAGAGTATACATTCTGTACAAACCTGGTAAGCTTGTAGGCTATGAATCAGTTATCAATCGATGATTAAAGCTATGGTCACAAATCAGAGCAGCGACCGACCGATCAGTAGCCTGCTCGGTCGCTGCTGGAATTAGGCATCGCCCAGCAATTAGGTCGGTGCCCGGGCGGTGACAGCCCAGGCACCGAGTGAAAAGTGAGCAGGCGCCGCCCAAATTTTAACTCCGCGCTAAAACTTCAGCGGCGACCGAGCGATGCCCTAAAAACGAGTGGTGCCTGGGCGGCCGACGCTCGGTGGCCGGGCAGCCGCCGGGCAGAATTGGTTAAAACCTCGCCGCTCGGCCGCCGAGCAGGCTACTTTTGGGTAAGGTGACCATAGCATTAGGACGGTGTGGAAATTTGATTTGACTTGATGGATGTAAATGCTGCATCTACAAGAGGAGCACCGAATACCCTTTAAAAACATGCACAGAGGTGCCAACCAGTACGATTTAATCGTATTTAGTACGATAATAAGAGTGGAATACGATAATACGATATCACCTCTTAAAATAAGTTTTTTTTTTTGGGGGGGGGGTGAAAAATCGTATTTTAAGATTTTTTTTTTTTTAATACCCATAAAAACCACGGAATCGCATTAAAACATGAACAAGTAAACCCCTGCAGCCCCAACAAAAACTTTGCTTTACAATTTTCTTTTATAAATTTTAATGAAAGAGCGAACATTTTACTTGACTGTACCTACCAGTATCACATTTTTCTGAAATTTTACTGGCCCGGGGCCAACCGGCCATTGGTAGTGTCGAGTTTTCGTGAAAATCTGATTTTTCTCTCCAAAATCTGATTTTTTTTTTTTAGGATACTTAGTCTGTTTTTTTGTGTCAAGAGGTTGGCATCTCTGCTGTACTACATTATTACAGATTTTTACAAGAGCCATATTATGAATTCAGTGCATCATTTTATATGGAGTGGCTGTGTGAATCTTCAAGGTGATTTTGCGGCTGAACCGCTGAAGCAAGAGCTTGGAACTAAAAAGAACTGAGTTTGCAGTTAAAACAAGGTATATGTAGATGAACATGAACAATTGAATATGTTTAAAAAAACTAATTACAGCAAAAATATGGTTTTTACGGTATGCATTTGCGCTGCGTTACGACATCAATAGGTTTTTAATAGGTGAAAGGAAGGCCGGTTGAAAAATACTAATTTTGATGGTGCTGAGTACTAATTTGTTTTTCCAAAGGTTGGCAGCTCTGCATGCACATGTACCTGTTCATTTGGATAGGGGAGCTATATTTTCAGACTTAATCATAAATCAACATACTCGCTTCGATACTTTCCATGTCAGAATTCAGAACATCTCTGTAGAAAACCATAGTGAAATCAGAATGGAGTAATCAGTTACATATTTTAACAATTCTATGTTGTTGTTGTTTTTTTCTTTCTCACCAGGACTCTTGGTATATGCTGGTCCAGGAAGAGGTTCTTGTCTCATCTCCGACCCCATCTCCTCGACGATCTCTCACCAGCAGTGGAAGTCATTCCTCATCTAAGGCCAGTAGCGTGTCTTCCACCCCCAGACCACTCCAGACTACCTCATCTACTGCTGCAGCTGAACAAAGTCCAGCATCCCTGCTCCAAAGCACCACCCTATCACAGCATCCCCTGGAAGAAGAAGATGCTGCCCTCACCCAGTATCCTCTAGAGGAAAGTCTTGATGAGAAGCAACGTCCTTCAGGCAGTCGTCAGAGCAAGCAGGAAGATGCCCATATAGATGTTATCTCACCTTTAGGTGGAGTACCTGAGAGCGATGAGGCTGCCCCCGTAGAGCGGTTTGCTCCACTCCCTCTTAATCTTGATACCAGCCTAGACTCACAGGATGGAGATAAGTTCAGGGGGTTGGCAAAAGGGACATTCCCTTTTCTTGAAGAGGATGAGAGTGCAGCGATGAGCAGCGACACAGACATTAATATACCCCTGTCTGACAACGATGACAATGAAAGTGGCTTTCCGGAGGATGCGGAGGATTTTGGTGTGTCCCAGGATGCTGTGCAAGAAGCCATTGCAGAAGTTTCTGCAGACTTTGTGAGTGGTGTACTGTCCATGTCGGTTTCACAACATAGCGTGGAGGGTACCAAGAGAAAATATGAAATGAAGGTGAAGGATAACGTCGGTGCTGCTGATATCCAGTCAATGATCATGGAGGATGTTCACAGCTCTGCAGCTACTACACCATGGCAGTCTGAAGGTGGGATGGAACAACCAACACCATCCCCTTTTATCCAGGAAAATAATGAAATTGCTTCTGATCAAATTCCAAGAGAAGAACAAATGTCTCAACAGAGTCATGTATCTGGTACTAACAGCCGTGGTTCAAGCAGGACTAAATCATCAATGGACGGTATTGTTCGGAGTGAAAGAGGTGAAAGGACTGCTTCATCTGCTATTCAACTGAAGCTTTCATCAGAGGACATGACTAAGGGATCACCAAGCAAGTTGCCCCTAGACCTTGACAGTCTACAGCCATTGGATATTGGTGAACACATGGCTTCTGGAGCTGAAGTTGTAATACTCAGAGGTTCAGGGGAAGAATACCTTCGTGGAACTGAAAGGCGTGCCCAAGAAACTCAAAGACAACAAGACATGATACCAAGAAACCACTTGGTAGATCCCAGGTCAATGGCAGAGGATAGAAATCAAAGGAATGCTGATTTCTCAGCGCAAAATCAAAGGGTTTCCCTTGAACCTGGTTCAAGAGAATCGCTTCCATCGCAGTACCTCTCACCCAGTGAAGGAAATGTGTCAAGAGATGCTCAATCATACATTCAGTATCCGAGAGACTTGCAAGGCTCCCCTCGCAATATTGGATTTTCCAGTGATAATGATAGTAACTTTGCAGACATGCCACAAGGAAGCACTAGAAATGCAAGAGATGTTAATGTGAGTCAATCTAGGAGAGATGAGGGAACTGAAAGGGACCTCCTAGCCAGAAGAGTGGCGCTTCTTCTACAGGTCAACAGTGATATGGATGGTGGCGTAGGTGGCAGAAGAGCTAATTTTCACAGTGGCTCTTTGTCAGGGAGTGGTTCATCCTCTCATACAGGCAGCCCAGACAGCATTGAAGAGGCCACTCTACCGCTTGGGATTCTTTCCAAGGATTCCCACAGCTCACCTTCTTCCTACAGGAGAGGAGATGGACAGTCCCTACCTCCTCCATCAAGATCAGAGTCCAGTGGAAGCTCTAATGCAGACTCCCTGGCTGAGCATGTCAAAAGACTGCTCCAAGAATCTGAGAGTATGCGCAAACTTCACACCGCAGGGATTTCTCCACAACAACTGCTAAACATTCAGGCAGAGATGGGCAGAAGGTCCCCTACATTATCAGAAGCAAGCACATCAAGTTCTGTAAGGGATATTGTTAACAGAGTAGTCAGACACTCTAGAACAGGTAGTGAGAGCGATGATGGTGTTGTAAGACCTCAAGAAGCCTACATGTCTCCCTCCCATTCTCTGTCAGGTAATAACACTGTACCATTAGGGTCTAGCGGTGGACTTCAGGAAAGCACCAAAGTTACATTCCAGGATACATTCCAGGCTAATCGTTCACAGAATGTTGCTAGGTCAGGCAACACAAGCCAGTCCTCATCAAGTACACTTACCAATGACTCCCTGTCCCAAAGAGTACAGCAACTCCTTAGTCTTGCTGATGATGCTCTTACCCACCAACCTGATGCTGCAAGTGAGAGGTTGTCCAGAGAGGATTTACTAGCTCTGGTGCAAATCGCTGAATTAGAGAAGAAAATCAGTGAGACAAGATCAAATTCACAAATGCAAGGTTCTCCTAGGTCATCCCAAAACTCTAGAATGTCATCCACAAGAGTTGCTATTGGCAGATCCACATCTGCTAAAGACAACTCTGTAGCAAGTACAGATTCTCTAGCCTTACGGGTTCAAGCAATCCTTGGAAGAGAGGCACCAGGAGAGAGAGTAGACCGTATCATTTCAGAAGCTCTTAGTACAGGTGATCCATTGGTTTATGAGAGGAATCTATCCAATTCATCTCTTGATAGCAAATATTCATCTGCAAAGCCCCAAAGGATATCTTCATCAAGAGAGTTTGAAGATCCTTTAAATACAGATGCAACACAGAGACCGTTTGGTGCATTTGATAGAGCAAGAGACATGCTGACTCTTCATTTGCAACGCTTAGAAGAAAAAACATTTGACCATAGTGTTGATACAAGAACCCCATTCAGACACGACAACAATGCCAACATGATTGTGAACAGGGTTGAATACGATACCCTGACTCAGAATCCATCACAGCAGCTATCTGAACATGACTTCCAGACCCAATCCTCTGGTTCCCTCAGCAAACCAATATCTACAGACCAGGTCTTCTATGGACTCTTGCCTGAACAGATCCCATCACACTTACAAATGCCCCATGACCAAAGTACAGATGAGTTCCATGTTCTTCAGTCGGTAGATTCACCGGCAAGGCCCAAGTCCTGGCAGGGTGATCCTCGGCAGCTGTATCCTCAATATCAGTCCAGTGCTAAATACCAACCTGAGAATGACAATATGCCTCCAGGTCAAGAGAGTCAAATAATGGATGACAGCTTATTTGCAATGCAGAGGTCCAACTCTTCACCAGACATGAAAGTGGAAAAGAAGTCACTCCCAGGAGCAAAGGTGACGTCTTCATCATCTCATCAGAGATCAGGAACTTGGGGAAGAACAAACCAGTTCCAAGATCATCAGCAACAGCAAACATCTAGAATACCAGGCAGTAAACTGCCTGTTCTTTCACATGGTCATACAAAGCAAGGACAACAGTATCCTCAAGAAAGACAGCAGGAATACCGTAGTCCACCCTCTTCCCAGACACCTCAACACCTTCCATCGCAGCAGCAGCATCAACAGGTTCATCCAGATTATAGCACCAACAGCTGGCCAAGGTCACTATCCAAATCAAGAACTGGTGGTAGTCCGACCTCGAGGCCAGAGACAAGTCCAAGAACGGAGCAAAGACAAAGTTTTGGCAAAGATTCTTCTGCCACTGAAGGCTTCCTGAAGCCATACAGACCTCCAGGAAGTTCAGATGTGATCTATACCTACCCTGTCGATGGACCGACTGTTCAGGATGGATCTCCATCTAGAAGTATATCAACTCTAGAGAGCTCACATGCTGGTGAGTAATCTACACTATTATATTTATTATCTGTAAATAACAATTAAAGTGTTTTCGACTTGATTCGGACGTTTTTAAAAATGTTAGCTTTTAGTTTGTTTCTTTTTTAATGAGATTTAGGGTAGCCTTTAGTATAAAATTCAAAGATGATTAAAGAGGGAGAAAGATTTTTGCAGTAATTCTCATGTTATGTTATAAAGTGGATATTGTTTTATACAAATTTACATGGTATATTTATGTGAATTTCTTAGATTCATTGTCACCTATTATACGTCTTATCAGATAAAAAGATTACAAAATAAACGTAATTTCCACTTGATTTGAGAGATATACCGATTATATAAGAGTCTTTGAAGTTAATATTGAGCTCTGGTATGGGAATAGTTTTTTGAGAGAAAATTGCTATAATTTATTCGGGATTGTTTATCCTGCAGGTTGTTAAAACTAGTGAAATAAAAATAAATGCACAGAAAGTTTAATAGCCTTATCTTTCCCAATCATTTTTCAGCCACTATATATTTTCTACTAAAATTGTTGACACAAGTCATTTATTTTTAATCTTAAACATTCAGTGAAAGTTTTGTTGGATTATGTGAGAATTTATTTTCTATATTTACCAGAACTCAAGTTTATCTTTAAGAGAGAGTAAAGCATCAAATGATGTAACAAAATTGTTGAATTTATGTCATTGCATTTTTTTTTTTTTACAGGATCTAATGACGCAAACGCACCTAATTTCCCTATTGATGCATACGGCAGCAGACCTAATCAAGAGTCGCCACATACCTCCAAGATTCCTAGATACGACAGAGGACACACTTCACCTGTAAGGAGTCCACATGAGAGAAGCCGAGAACAGGGCCTGTATGTGGATGATCACAAAGGAGGCAGGAGCTACAGGAGGTCGTTAAGCGATAGCAGCAGACAGGAGCAGGTGCGGGAGAAGGAGAAAGTTGGGCGACAGATATCACTCAGTCCTCAACACAAGCCAGGAAGATCAAGGACATCAGGGGTGAAACGAGAACACTCAAAATCGCCTCCAGAACCAGTACCCTATGGGCAGATGCCTTACAACCAAAGACAAGCATTTGAGATGGAGACAGGTGGGATGCAGCCAAGGGAGGGATCAATTACAGGACACCCTGTCAGAGACAGAGTGGCCTTAGAGCAAGGAGGAATCGGTGGACAAGATGCTAGGGAAAGATTTGGATACAGATCTCAGCCCCGACCACTTAGCTGGGATCCGTCAAGACAGAATCAACCGATGGACTACAGAGGGACTTACCCTCAAGACGCCCAGTACCGGCAACAGTATAGCCTCCCCAGTGGCATGGCACCGATCCCTCCTGCTTCCACTACCGATGCAACCTCACCCACAAAGATTCCAAGGTTCAGGCCAGGTTCAGAGCAGCCACCACTGAGATACATGCCAGTAGGTGCAGAGAGGGCAGATAGACGGAGGCCAGATTACACTGATAGACAGTACCAGGAGTATGGGCAACGGGAAGTTCCTCAGCTACCGGGAACCTACAGCAGACAAGTGCTTGAAGACATCCTGCAGGTAAGCATGTATTCCAGGCCTGATAATTACCCAATTTAAATCTGTTTCCCAATTGGTTTTATTTTTTTCTTCTTCCTGATTTTTCCCTTAAATTTTCCCAATTTTTCCCAATTTTCTTACTCAAAAGAGGGGTATGTTGTTGGATGCCATTTTTTTCTTTTTTCTTTTTTTTACTCAAGTGAGGGGGGGGGGGGGGTGGTTGAGGAGTGCTCACTATTACCCTGATATATTCTCATCAAATCTTCTCTAGAAACTGGTACTTGCATTTATATGATTTACAGCAATGAGGGAATGACCACATTTTATGATTGTGACTATTAAAGATAAATGCTACCTTATGGAAATTGTAACTATCTGCTCTTTATCAGCATTCCACACATGGAAATATCAATAGATGTGTATACTTGCCTGCATTGGGATTTTTAAAACATCTTTACCCTGGGATTTAGCATCAGTACCACCATGAACGTCAGTATTGAAAATGGATTATCTATTTGGCAAACAAGTATTTAATTGAATTTGATACAATGGAATAAGAGGTTCATGTAGGTTATTTAATTCAAGCCTTGATGATTTACTGGGAAACCACAAGCTTAGAATTAAATCACTTATTTTATTACCATTGCTATTGCAGCGCCGAAAAAGAGCTAAAAATCCATTTGCTTTCTTAATATTCATGTCTTCCAGGATGAATCTGATCCCCTTTACCGTGAAGCATCTATCATGTGGGATCAATACCAACGTCTACAACAGCAGAAGGAAGCCAGGAGAGAGGCTAGGAGAGAGGTCAAGGGTCAAGATGAGTCTGACCTCTCTAGTCTAGATTCTAGGAGAGTCAACAGGCTTGCCCATCTAGTCCAAGACCCAGTCCAGCACACTGTTCAACATTTTGTTGGAGGTAAATAATTAATTGGTTTATAATTGAGACCTTGATGTAGGCATGGGCAGAGGTTGGTGATTTATGTATAAAAAGGGGGAGGGGAACAGTACATGTCAGCATTATGAATTAACCTGTCTTCGACTGCATCATGACATCTCTTTGTATAATGAAGCCTACTCAAATATGAAGTTTGCAAAGACAAAACATGATGATTACTAGAGTGCGTTCTGTATTTGGCTAACATAAATACTGCCCAAAAGTCCAGAAGGCTTTGAGGGAATGAATCGTCCAACCATTCAGCATGGAAAAAAAGTTAAATGACGATGGGTGATGATGATGATTATGTCCTGAAGTATGTTAAACTTTAACTTATGTGTATTTTACTTTCTTTCTTGAATTACTTGATGGTCATATGCCCACACTTATACAATTTCCACACAACTGCGCCAGGAGTGTCATTTTTGACAGACATGGCGCATTATAAATGTTCACTATTATTATTATTATTATGATGATGTTGATGTTGATGGTGATGATGATGATGATGATGATGATGATGATGGTGATGATGATGATGGTGATAATGGTGATGATGATGATGATGATGATGATCTTGAATTACTTGATGGTCATATGCCCACACTTATACAATTTCCACACAACTGCGCCAGGAGTGTCATTTTTGACAGACATGGCGCATTATAAATGTTCACTATTATTATTATTATTATGATGATGTTGATGTTGATGGTGATGATGATGATGACGATGATGATGATGATGATGATGATGGTGATGATGATGATGGTGATAATGGTGATGATGATGATGATGATGATGATCTTGAATTACTTGATGGTCATATGCCCACACTTATACAATTTCCACACAACTGCGCCAGGAGTGTCATTTTTGACAGACATGGCGCATTATAAATGTTCACTATTATTATTATTATTATGATGATGTTGATGTTTATGGTGATGATGATGATGATGATGATGATGATGATGGTGATGATGATGATGCCTGATTCATGAATTTTCATTGTCTTGTTTTGTTTGTGTGCTTTTTTGAAAACCATAAAAGAAAGTAATCTAATCATGACTTTCGTCATTATTTGTGTTCTAGATGAGACGGATAGTCGTGACAGCAGTAGCACTACCCTGAGTGATTCTTCTACACCTAGACAGAGAAGAAAGTGGGTGAGAGACCAACAAGGTTTTACACCAAGGGAACAGTCTCCTGACAAGATGGCCAGAAATGGAGAGTAAGTCATTCCTCTTTATCTTAAACCATTAACTACTGAATTTTTTAGGTCCAATAGGCTTAACTCAGGGACCACCAGGTTCCCGTAAGCAAAGGGTTAATATTGCTCAGATGAAGCCTGAAAGTTTGTACCGTATTAGTTACATAATACCCTGAGAGGGGACTGGTTAACATTATCTTGTGAAACTTTTCAAAGTCTTATGTTGTGCAGGAGAATACAAATATAATGGTATGATTGTCTTTTTCTTTATTCTCCTTATAATCTAGGTTCCAGCGTAGGGTATCACCAGAAGAAATTGCAGCCATAGTCCAAACATCACCCACAAAAGAGTCTAGGATACCAAGGGTGACTACTCGACAAAATGGCCAGCAGCATGACAAGAGAAAGAGAAGAGATGAAAAACATTCCTCAAAACGCTCTCCTGAACAAGAGCCAACGGAATCAACTCTTGGAGACAATATCACCCAGGAAGCATTATCCAGTGTGCTTACAGCAACTGAGGAGACATTATTGACGGATATGAGTCTTGAGTCAGATAGACTCCTGGAGCTCCTTGGACCAGATGGAATCCGCAAGTTGAGTTCTAAGCTGGTTAAGCTACAACGGAAGATTGACAGGCAACGGGAACACCATAGAAAACGTACAGAAGAGCAAAACAGAGACAAACAGTCCACAAAGACGAAAGCGCATCGTCAGGATGTTCCTGTTTCCAGTACACCAGCAGTGGATGATCTATCGTCAACAACAACGTCTGGTTCCATGGAGGAGGTTTCTGATACTGTTGGTGCAAACCTACGTGTTGGGAAGCAGACGTCTCTTGAGCCATCTTTGAGCCCAGTCCAGGAAGCGTCCTTCCGATCGACCGAGGACTCTGTCTTTGATACTACAGAGAGTACTCCAAAGGAGGCTTCCATTCCAGACAGGAAGATCACCAGGCAAGGAAGGGTCGTAGACAATGGACAAACAGTAAAGAGGAGGAAAGACTTTGCTCATCATGATGACTTCGGCGTGACGTACAACACAGATTCATTCAGCGATGCTGGATCCGATACCAGCGTCCCGTGTGCCTGCAAGCCAAAGCGTTCCCATTCCATACATGGCTTTACAAGCAGAGCTAGGGAACATGCAACAGACGCAATGAGCAAAGAAAATAAACCAGACACGGAGAGAGATGAAGTCTTCAAGAAACCTTCCAAAGGCCCGTCACGGATCCCTGTCAGGGACTCTGACCCCTCCTCCAGGAATGGAACCATTGCTGCAGGAACAGCGCAGGATAAGCCTCAGCAGGTGAAACCAGGTACAGCATTCGTGATTGACGTTGGGCGTGGCGACAGAGAGAACGGAAAGGATACAGTGTTGACAGGAAAGCAGAATTACAGTAATAAAGATGTTGAAGAGGAAGATGAGGAGAGGAGAAGGAGAAGGAATGAGAGGATAGCTGCTAAGCAGATACAAGCAAAGGAGAATGAAGCTCCTTCAAGGTAGGATTTTGATTGATGACATGAAATTGTATTTTTCAACATGATAGTATAATGGTTGTGTAATAGGTGGGAGGGGGTAAATAATAGTAATCTGTGGACAATAAAACTTGAATCTTGACTCCTTTTGTATGACAGGCTTGATAATTACCCGATTTAAATCGGTTTCCCAATTTTTTTCTTTTTTCTTTTTTTTTCCTGATTTTTTTTCTTCTTTTTTCTACCCAATTTGCCAGATTTTTCCTTTATTTTCCTCATTTTTCCCCATTTTTCTTACTCAAAAGGAGGAGAATGTTGTAAGATGCCACTTTTTTATATTTTTTTTATTCAAGTAAGTGGTTGAGGGAAAAAAAGAAAAAAAATTGTTTAGTGCTCACTATCACCCCTGGTACGAGCAATGTAGTTTGATAGGAAACAAGATGGAGAATAGCATATGAATAAGTAAACATTGTGGTGGAAAAAGTTGGTGAATTACCCTCTTTTTAAAAGAGAGCCCTCTGCACATATGCATACAGGTAAATTTCACATTACTCAAATTTACACATTGCAAATTTTCTTGTGTATGAAAGTGATATGATTGAAGTTCAATAGTGCCTTTTTTTAACCTTTTTTATTGTTATGCAAGAATCCTTCTGAAGTCTAGAGACATTTTTTGGTCAATGTTTTCTCTGTTTCTTTTATCCACTCTCTGAGCAGAATCCCTAAGAAGATTGTACAACCTGTTGCATGGTTTCAACCAATAGCTAAGAAGATGCCATGGCAACAGGACACACCCTCCAAGGCCAAGCCTCAACCAATGAGCTTTCCTGTTAACGATGAAGAGACCGCCCCTATGCCTGGTGACAAGGCATCTCTGCAGGTACGTTATATTCTTTATTGATACTGTCATGATGAATAAGTTATAACAGTCAATTCTGTTTAAAAAATTAAAACAAAGAACAAATAGTAATATTCCAGTTGATTATTGCAAGTAATATTTTTTGAAAGATTTTGGAAGTCTCCTTGTTGGGACTTTATACATTATCGGATGAGACAGTGTGTTATTTTTTTATTGCATGTTATTATGTATCATTTTGCAAGGAAACTTTGTAGAAATTTATAATTATCACTAGGTGTGTACAGAAAAAAAAAGGCTATCACAAAAATATGTGTTTGGATGTTCTCTTTCAACCTACAGGTCGCATTTGAGAAGCATCGCAGTGACTTTATTTCCAAGTCCCGTGAAAGGCAACGAAAGATGAGGCTAGCTGCAGAGGAGCGTCATACACAGGCACAGTTTGAACTAGAGAGGGCGCAAATCTTTGCTGATCAGCGAAGCAAGAAACCCAATCCCAATGCACATCCCCTCAGTGGTGAGTCAACATCCTTTAGCTTTTGCAACTTCACGCTTTTTTTTCTTCATTTGAACTAATTGTGCTTCACAGAAAATGTGTGGGATTATTGTCCATTTTCAAGAGATTATACAGAGTTTTTTTTTCTCGAGTAGATTCAAATATTCAAATAAATATTCAAATTTATTCATGTTTCCAACAAAACATTACAAATCAATTATAAGCATTTAAAACAAATGTATGAAATATATGTTGGAAACAGACTCCGGGTCCACTAAAAAGCAATGCTTGTACAAGTGTGAACACCTCAAATGATACTTAGGAATAATGAGTAATTAAATTGACTAAGTATTTGCACCTGGAATGACATTTGTAGGATTATTTTATATCAATCTCTATTCCATCTAAAACTTCTTATAAATAAAGTGAAAGAAAAGTTATAAAATGAGTTCATCTTCCAACTGTTTAATCAAATGGCAATGTATTTGATATCAGATTGTCTATTTTAAAGGAAAAACACAGTTAGAACAATCCTTTAGTACATGTAAATGGAAGCTCAGTCTGTAGCTTGATGTATAATGTTACTCAATGCATTTCATTTTGAATTTTGCCTCTGAGAGATTCCCATGTCATTGCTTACTCTGAAAAATCTTACACACCAAATGGTATTTACAATATTTTTGTTAAAGGTATAGACCAGTTCTGGTCATGCGATTGTGAACGAAACATTGTGGAATCGATCAGAAAATGTTGATCATCTAGCATATAAGTATTTGTGTGTACTACAAGATTCTGGAATCATCAAATGATAAGAATTTTAGTTCAGTCTTGGTAAAGTTACAAGCTAAAAGATGTATATGGGACTACACGATATCTATCCAGTCCGGATAGATATGATAATTTACCAAATATATCAATTAGTAGGCAGTTTCCCGGCAATTTTTTTATCATCACTAATTAGTCAAAACATATTCTTTCACATGACTGGTAATAAGAGCTTCCATTTCTTTTTTTTGAGAGGGGGGCGTTTCCAAAACTGGTCTATACCTTTAAATATGATATTCAGTTCATATTACGATTCTATCATGTTTGTCCATGTTACAGATCAACTGCACAAACCAAAGAAGAGGGCGATGTCTAAGAAACAGATGAAAGAACATACAGAGAAGTAAGTACTAGATCTAATCAATCCAGGGGGGTGTTGCACAAAGATTTTAAGTCGAACTTAGCTCTAAGTTGGACTTAGAAATTATGGAGAGCCATTTGTAGCCTGAAAATAAAATATATTCAGAACAAAAAAATTGAAGTATTTTAAACTTTTTATAAATTCCACATCAAGAACATGAAATCTCCTTGATGATAGAAAATATGATTGACTTGAATCAACATTTAATGCTTTTCCTTTTAAAATAACTTTTACAAAATATTTGTTAAGTACAACTAAGAGATAAGTTCAACTTAGGATCTTTGTGAAAGACCCCCCTGAAGTGATTCATATCATGCCAATTATTTTAACTTATGTAATTTTATAAAGTGTATGACGCATAAGAATATTGAACAGTGTTCAAAACAAGCAAACGGGGAAAAAGTCAACCTTTTAGAAAATATGTATGGTATGAAAATAATGAGTGATAAATTAGGAGAAAAGATCAATTTTCTAACATACCTGGTAGTTAGACATTCTCTTAGTAATGCCATGTAAATGACCCTAAATTCATAGGTGTCATTACAACTAGAGGAGGAATTTCAAAGGGATTTCATACCGTTGTGACCATCCATAATATTGCTTTACATTTACCTTGTGGACCAGGGAAAAAAATTATATTTATTTGGGGGGGGGGCTACTTTTCAAGCTTACCTGCATAAAAATAACACTTTAAAATTTGTTTTGCATTGAACTCTATGCAAATTTACGGGAGCTCTTTTGGGCATTTCAGGGGCAAATTGGCCCTGAGCCCCAGTGTATTTTTTTCACTGTTGTGGACTGCGTTTTCACCTTGTATTGTAAAGTGCTAAGAAGTATCCATTCTAAGCATTTTTTTATATTTGATCCTTCAGGTTATATAACCGTCTCCCTGAAGTGAAACAGAAGGAGAAGGAGAAGAAGAAAGCTCAAGATTCAAATCTGAATAGGATCAGAGCTCAGATGTATCGCAAGGTAAGTTTCCATTGCATGAATGTACCTTTACACCATTTAAAAGCATATTAAAGAGCATTTTTACGTATAGTGTGAAAGGTTTTCTGCTAGAGTATCTTAATAAGGTGCTGTCTTATAACAATTGAGAATTTTCCTTTATAGACAAATTACTGAACTGGCAGAGATCAATAGACTTTGGACAATTTCAACTATCTATTTCTCTGTACCTCCATTCCGTTTAAAGTTTACTGATTTTGATACAGTTTCATGGGCAATGTCGATGACATACTGTTTTTCTTTTCCCTATTTGTTTCAGAAACTGAGTGATAAGGTGAAGGGAAAACCCTTTCCAGGAAGCTGATTGAAGGACAGCAAGGATTAGTAGCACACAGTATGCACGACATAGTAACATTAGTAGAGTAAAATATCCAGTGCTTGCCTTTGTATAGAAGCGGAGAAATGTAACTAGCATCGTTAGATTAGTACCTTGAGATAGGCAGACAGGCAGAGAGAAATACATGATAACAATAGAAACTGTGTTGTTTTATTGATCCATTATTTTAAATGTACCATTAGAATTGTACATGAACACAGATGACTTGCAAGAACAAAATGCGCTGATGATTATACATCATCACCTAAAAAAAATTTGGTCCCTTAAAGGTGAAATGATTAAACTTAGACTTGTTCAACATTTGCATTTCGTTCTTTCAAACCTAACAATCAAGGGTTTACATAAGATGTTAGTCTTGTATTATTAAACAGCCAACCAGTGTTACTCATTTTTAGAGCTTGCATAAAAAATGCCAAAGAATTTTCTCACTGTTTTATTTCATATGCCAGAAGATAAAACAAATTCAGGTTTACATGTTGTACTCGCAAATAGGTTTCTCATCACATATACATGTAATTTGTAGGACCACCTATAGGGCACCTACACCAAGGGGTGTTTCACAAAGACTAAGATCGACTTAAGTTGGACTTGAACTATGGCAGGCCATTCATGCCTCTGGCTGCTGTCACAATTGTTCTCTCAAGGGATGTCACAAATCTACACAATTAACACTTTTTTATAGCACATTGTTGAAGAAAAAAAGTTAATTACATTTTAAAATTAAGTTATATTTAAAAGTTGGACTTATACTACGGTAGGCCATTTGCGCCCTTAAAGAGTCTTGAACCAGATGTAAAATTAGAGGGAAAAAATGAACTATCAAAAAATGTAGATTTGTGACCACAATTTGTACGTCCCTAGAGAGACCAATACCAGGAATGGTGAGAGCAACCAGTGGCATAAAAGGCCTGCCATAGTTCAAGTCCAACCCAAGTCGATCTTAATCTTTGTGAAACACTCCCCAGATGAGTTTAATAGCACCACTAGTATGATGTAGCTACCAGTATTCAATAGTATCCTCTGTTGAGAGCCAGAAGGGTGTTACTATAAATAACTGTTTTCTAGCATTCCTGACAAATCAATGGACCAAGATAAACCAAAGATAAGGAAGAATATTCACATCAAATTGTATTCCTCATTGATATTAACTTCACCAAACAATGAAGTGCCAAATTATCTGTGTTTTTATTGTTTGTTGAGAGGTAAAAAGGTCTTAATGTGTATTCAGGGACTAAAGTCCTCCTGGCTGTAAAGTTATTCATGTCAAATTGTTGGGGTAAAAAAAAACAGAAGCTGGCATTTTTTTTAATGTAAACATAATTCTTCAAATGTATATATATAGAGGGAGAGTTTTGATTGGAATACAAGTTGTGAGTGGTGTTTTCCTAGTGTTAAATGGTATTCATCTGTCCCAAAGCTGTTATGCACAAATTTCCCTTTCAAATGTACTGTTGCATTTAGAATAACTCTGCTTTCCCTGTAATTCCTCCAGTCAAAAAAGGGGAGAAAAAAAAAGAAGATTTTTAAAAGTATGTGAAGGTTTCTACCAAGCTTCTTGCCCAAGTGCTTTTATGCCTCTTAGCAATGTAATGTTTATAACAAGTTACTTTTGAGATTTCATTGTATTTATTTGCTTTTCTTGCATAATATCTGCCTGTATCGTTGGGGATTCTTTAGTGTGTGCCTCTCAATTCCATTCCATATTTCCTTTCAAGTGAATTTATTTTGTGCATTTCTTTGAAATTATTTTGATATGTAAAAAGTGTAAATTATTGATATAAAGAGAGGAAGTGTATTGTACATGCCAACCATATTGTATATGTGTATATACACAACTTTGTACAATTTCCTGATCTATTGACATATAATAAGTTTTTGTGTGAATTTGACGTGAATTTCATTTGTTTCATCTCAGGTGTCTGTTCTTTCTGAAATTCTTTATAGTCTTCTTTTTTGTAGCAGTAAGAATAGAGATCAATGACCAAAAAACAACAGCAGCCCTCTCCCTACACATGTGCACACACTCATGTATCTGTTGTAATAGGTAACTCTTTCTATGCTGCAGATTGAAACTCTAGACTTATACATGTATATTGTATGTGTGACAAATGTTGACTGTGGTTATCCATTGTTTGTTTCAAAAGCCGATCAAAGCAGGTAAAAGGTTAAGGAGGAAAACAGCCAAATTATCGTACAGGTATTTTTTTGTACTTGTAGCAGTGGTATTGATGTGGGCTCATGGCTGTTCATTTGATTTAAAGTTTTTTTTTTTTAGGAAAGTCATGTAAGAGCAGTACAAACATTACAAGAAGCTGATACCAAAGTTGTGTTCAGTGTTTGTACATTAATGAGCTGTGAATGTTGAGCTACATGGTTAAAATTGATAAAAAGTGCATCTCAAAGTCATCAGCTGGATAAAGTAAATGGTGTTTTAATAATGACGCATGTGATAGCTTGCAGGTACATGTGCATGTATGAAAGGTGGTACAGTGCAACCTGTCTATAATAACCACCTATTATAAAGGGATTGTAGAGAGGTGGTCATTGTAAACAGGTGGTCACTAAAGCAGGTTTGACTGTACAATCATATGAAGATAGATCTTATTCCTAATTACCTATCCTTTATATTTATACTCTGTACAATGTAAGTTGTACATGTACAAGCAATTAACAGTAATGAAGCTTTTGTTTGTAATAACAATCTCATCCACAAGCTATTAGAAGACAGATAGGCAATAGCTGTGATTGATTTCGAAAATACATTTCATCTGTACCAAATATTTTCCGGCTGCTTGGACAATGGGTATATTTAGGTGTATATACTTATTTTCAATACTCATGTGCTGAGGGGAGGAGAGTATTCAGAAATGAGCTGTGACTTAATTAAAGCAGAGAGTTTGTACTACAACTGATTTTTAGTGAGGAAATTATTAACTCTGTTTTTTCTATTCATTTGTTATTATTTTTCTAGTCTTCCCATACCTCTCATTTTTTTGATATTCTGTATTGATTTATTTCAAAGATTTTACTGTAGTTCATGTAACAGCTGGACACAGTTTTGTGATTAATTGATCTTCTGCTCTTATCTGCTCATTTCTTCTTTCATTTTTTCTCATTGAAAATACTGTATGTCTTTAAATAATGTCTTTCCATATATTTTATTTGTTAGTTTCGTTTTTTAATTCAAATTCAACACATATCATTCTTGCCCCTTTCTGTTTTATCTCTTCCCTCCCTTCTTCTTCCCCTCTCTCTCTCTCTCTCTCTCTCTCTCTCTCCTTATTTATCCTCCTCCGCTCTCTAGCTCTCTTCTGTCCCTCTCTGAATGCAATGAATTATTTAAAAAAAATGATTTTATTCTTCCATTCATGATTTGATAGTTTGTAATTCTGTATCTGATTGATCCAACACTATTACATCGCAGTTTTTATCTTTGTAGATTTTTATGAAAATTAAAAGGAGATGAATTTCAATTTTCTTTTGAATTATCATAGATTACACAAATATATATACATGTCAGAGAAACATGTAAATTGATGATATTCTTTACAAGTGTGTTGCCTTATTCTAAAATGATGAAATAATTGTATTATATTAGTGAATTTTAAGTGATGTACATGTACATGTATAATCAACAAAGCAATGTATTTGTTGTTTTATTATGTAAATGTCTTGAAATATTGTGATGTGTACTATCTGTACATATAGATGTATAAAAGGATGTGTCAATAAAATGTAAATGTCTAGAAAAATTCAATTTGATGTGCTGTATTATAAATAAAATATCAAGTGCATAAATGCATGTGAAGAGAGGAAACTTCATTTTGCTTGTTGATTTCTTATAGAGTATGGTTTCAAATTGCATCTAAACTAGTTTAAATCGTAATAATCATCACGAACCACATCATAATTAGTTTGTTTCAAGTGCATCACAGATTATTAGAGTCTTCTTTCCTAATTACTGAAAAATAAAAAACACCTGTTGCATATCTCCTTTTAGTTTCTATATGCTTTCAACAAATAAATGGTACTTACATGTAGGATGTTTCCTTTAAAGCCAGTCTGCACTAGTTTAGCCAGGAGGGATTAGACCAACCAGGGTGGTCACTGACTGGTGGCTATCTCATCAACTCAGGTCTCAATGAACATAAGAAAAAGAGGATCATGGGGGACCAATGGTCACCGATTAGGCATTGTTTTCTATATAGAGGGAGCAAGTAGCTAAAATTAGTACAGTGGGGCTTTAAGTTCACTATGCACTCAGAAATTACTACCCCTTTCCCTCGTCCCCTCACCCTTTTTTCTATCTCTCTCTTTTTCTCTCTCTCTCAAATGAATATCTTCTAATCTGCATGTCCCTTTATCACACACAGGTTCATGCATTTCCAAGTCCCCTTCTTTTCTCCAATCTTTCTCTCTCTCCCTTTCCTGTCTCCTCCTCTCCCCCTATCTCACTCTTCTTACTCCCTCCCCCTCTCAGTCTTCTTCCCCCTTTCTCTTTCTCTCTCTCTCTCTCTGTCTCTCTCTCTCTCTCTCTCTCTCCCTTTCCTGCCCCCCCCCATCTCTCTCTCTCTCTTCATTACTCAAAAATCCAGTCTCTCTTCTCTGTCTAGTGTATTATAAAAAGAAGTATGAAACATTCTGAATATACTTTAACACATAATTTATTTCAAATGCTACAACACATATTTTACATTACAAAATAATTATACACATTAGGCTATAAGTTTATACAATATAAAATGGATAGATAAATCCCTGACGACATATACCTGCTACATGCATGTGTTATTTTTATCTTTAAAATTTAAAATAAAAATCAGTATTTTTTGTTCATTTAGTATATAATTTCATAATTATCAGATACACAAAAGAATTGTCTTTAAATAATTCCTTATCACCATTTTTAGATATTAGAATTGTTAAGCCATACAATTAGAAATACATTGTCCAAAAATGTAGTCTGGCCTTTTAGAACTACTAAACATTTACCAAATTTTGCGAGGGGGTGGGGAAAAGTATCTTAATTAAGATAAGAATACATTCTCTGAACACAAAAGTGAAAATTATTTGCAATTTGAAGCAAAAATTGGACATTATTATGAAGCCTCTATGGTAAATTGTATTCTGTGTACACATACAATAAATTATCACTTACTTAAAATATATTCTATATCACACAAACAAGACATTGATCCTGAGAATTGTAATGAACAGTCATGATTCTTGCATCAAACTATTTCTTCATCACTTACCTACCTTGTAATGCCAGTTCAATATGGACAGTTTATATACAACATCTACATAAAAAACCATTTGTCTACGACTACCAAGAATCTTAAGAACAATGAAATGCAAAAACCTTCATTAAAATTGCATCTGAAAGACAATATGGAATACACACAACAAATAATTGTTCAAAGTTTCTTTACATAAAATACCTATATTTCAGATCCACTCAAAGAGCTTTACATCTATTTTATATACATAACATTTTGTTCACTGATTGCGATACTTACAAATTCAAGGTGCATGATTATACATGTATTTATAAATATTTTTCAAGGTGAATTTTCAAGCTTTGGTTTGGTTGATGGAATCCACTTCTTTGGGACAGGCTACTTTAGAAATGTCATGTTTTCATACAAATATAGTGGAGCCTGCAATAATTTCATAAGTTAATGAAATAGACTCATACTGATGACTCCTCAAACAGATCTAAGATTGCTTACAATAGCAAGACATGGCAGGACTTTTTGCTTTTGTTTCATTTGTTTGTTTGTTTGTTTGTTTTACCCAGAAGTAAATACATTGCCATTCATAAGTCGATTCAAACACTTAATAACAAGCTCATAATAACTATCCCAAGATGATATACCAATGGCGTTTTATTTTTGTTTTTTCAAGTTTGGATGCGATGTTTTATAAAAACCTTTACCCTTTCCCCAGACTTTCACCATTTTCAAAATTGATGTCTCAACAATTAATTTTTAGTTCGTCTGTCATGTAACATATTCCTTTCTTTTCTTTGACTTCTAAGTTCTTCTTGGCTTTTCTCCTTAACTAAGCCTTCCTCAATGCTCCCATCATTGATTATCAATATTCTCAATATGAATCTTCTGATGGAGATGCTTTCTTTCCTTTCTTCTTCTTTCTCTTCTTGGGTTTCTCTTCCATCAGTTCATCGTCCATCTCTCCAGGCTCCATGTCTGGTCTGGTCTTGGCCGTCTTGATTCGTTTGTTGAGATCCTTGCTCAGCTTCTTGGCATCATTCTCATCACCACCATCCTCTGTAACAATAAGGACAAAAGTGGGAATATTGTGAAGGATTTCATTGCAGATAAAGCAACTCTTGAATTAGAAACTAAGAACAATTGACTAAGCACAATTGAAAATGATGCCTCCGCCATAGAGGGATTTTACAAACCAAAACTAAACAATTTTTTTTATTCAAGTTTGATTGTAATCCATTAACAGGTTCTCAGAATATCGTGATTACAAGCTATTCTTCATTTAGGTGTATGACCCTTTAATCTTTGACATCATGACCCTAAAATCTAATCAGTTCATTGGCTCTGTAAGATAGCTACATGTCCTGAGTTTGATAGTAATCCATCAGTTGGTTCTAATGATAATGCATTCACAAGCTATTTTTGCATACATAATGAGCCCCATGACCTTTGACATCATGACCCTAAAATCTACTCAGTTCATTGGCTCTGCAAGAGTAAGACACATACATGTCTTGAGTTTGATGGTAATCTGTCTATCGGTTCTAATGATAATGCGATCACAACTAGAAGAAGAAGGAAAGCAGTTGTCACAAACATACCTGCAATAGCTGTATGGACCATGTAGTTAAGCTCATCTTTACCCAGTTGACTGAGAGCTGCCAGCTGTCCTAGGAAATCTCTCTCACGCTCCTGAAAAGATTGAAACAAATATAAAAATGGGTTTATTGAGGGTATACTTGAATCTAATTGCAAATCCAAAGAATGGAAACAGTACAAAATAAATTCAGAATGAATTTCTGCTCAGCAAGCCATAGATGATCTTCAAACCAAACATATAGAACATGTTACTTATCAACACAGAGTAGCAAATTGATGAATCAAGCAATAAAGGAGTACAGAAAGAAGCAGGTGAGATGTTATGAAAATAACAAGTTAGAACACATGACAAAAAAATGGAAGTAAATTTCTTACTGTCAGGTCAGTAATATTATACTTATCACTAATGACCAAATTTCAGGCTGAAAAACTCCTGATTGGGAAGAGTACAAAATATGAGTTTCACTATTAAAGCATACAACACATTCAAGTTTACACAGCTAAGTATTGCGTTTTTCACCTTTCTTGCAGATTGAATCCAAAAGCTGGATCACATTGTATTTGAATTTCTATTCCTCTTTAATACTACTCACCTTTAGTTCTTGTTCTAGAGCATCTTCAAGCTGGTCGTTGAGTTCTTCCTTTTGTTTCATGGTCTCAACTTTCATCTCTTGTTTTAGCTGCCTCAAAGCTTGCTTCTGACGATTACTCTCAAGGATCTTGGTCATCAACTGCAGAGCTCCACTGTGTGGGATTAAAACAAACATATAGGTTTTGTTATTCCTGGGCCCCATCTTACAAAGAGTTACAATTGATCCAAATCCATCGTAAGTCCTCCAATCAATTGCAAGTTTGCAGTCTCCTATCTCTTATACTTTAGATACATAGTTGCGATTGATATCAATCGCAAATAAGTTACGATTGATATCAATCGCAAATAAGTTACGATTGATATCAACTCTTTATGAGACGGGGCCCAGGACATAACTGTAAATGTACAGAATATTTAAAAGTTGATTAATAATGTAATGATATTAAGCTAATCACAGATGGATATATAAATGTAATATGACTGTGAGGAAACTGTTGAGGTTTGTAAAAGTTAGTGTTATACAAGATACAAGATACAAGATATTTTATTTGGTCTTTGCAAACAAGTTACATAGAAAATTGTTTTCCACTGGCGTTACAGTCATATTCAACAGAATACATAATTACAAGAAATAAATACATCACGTTTATATGAAATAGATGAAATAAGGAACAAATACATGCAAAAGATAATGAAGCGACAAAAATGGTCATTGGTACTTCAAATCATGAGTTTCAGAAGCAAGCCTTGGTCATTGGTATTTCAAATCATATAATTAATTCCGACACAGAAGTTTAACGTTTAACCTGTGAGTTGAATTTATGAACAGAGTCGGGTACAAACATTCAAGGCAAAAATAAAATAACATAAAGTTTGAACACTGAAGAAATTCTGTAGGATTTGTTGACAAATAGAACCTGGAATAAACTCATCAAAAACAAACAGAAAATCATCTTCTCTATTTTTCATCTAAAAAAATTGACTAAAAATGGAAATATAATTTGTGATTCTGAATTCTTATACACTATTTAATGGATGCTGCACGAGAGTATCAAAAAGCAATTGGAAAACCTGTTTAACTCTATCATCTGAACAGTGATTGCCTAATTCCCCTGAGTTTGGCTGTAAATCAAGGAGAAGTCTCAAATATCCTTTCATGAGTAGGTTTCATTATATGCAGACTTGGTTAGTCCATTTTTTTAAAAGCCAAGATATTTGGATATCATACTACAACTATTGCCAGATTTTCAGCATCATTGCATAGAATTATTGTTTTATAACACAAGCTGTTCAGGGAATTCAAAAGAGAGCAATGATTAGTAAACCTTTTGTTTTATTAGTCAGCATATGAAAGCATTTAGTTGGCTGCATAATTTGATGATATGTATGAACTTTGGGAATTTGTTTACTAAAAATATTAAAAAAACTGTTGTTATAATCCATAAAAGCAGTGATAATACAATATCAGCTTATAATTAAGTTTGAAAAATGTGACTTGCCAGCATAGACATTGTCACTCAAAAAGCAAATACGAATTAAAGGAGGAAAGATATAATAATCGGCAAGTCCAAGGTATTTTGGTGCCCCACGTGTTACCAAGAATTGTGCTGTTTTGAACCTAAACTGAAATTAGATGTGTCATTTCACAATAAAATTTGGTCTAATCTAAGCTCTAAAAGGGCTTTTTACTTAATTCAATGATCAGATATCCTAAAAATCTGAGATGTAGTCAGTAACATATGGGACAAATAGCTTGGACTTGCCCTGATAACAATGCAAGAATGTGCATGGTAGTAATGTGTGCAAGACTTACGCTGATGTTTGATGGCTGGATTAATCATGTGATAGCATGGGTTCACATGGTCAGGTGATATAGGGAGGGGTCAGGTGATTGGTGTGGTTAGGTCACATGACATGAGTGTGCATCGGTGCCAAAATAAAGAAAACAAAAGCATTAGGATAGAACCCGGCACCATTAAAAAAGCAGAAAATAATACATTGTATTATATATAATATATATAAAAGAATATATATAAAGAACAATCAGTATTAAATGGATGATATTGTATTTAAAGCAAGACATAAATATGATTAGATTCATTTTCATCATATCTTTCTCCATCATTTTGCATAAAATGAATGGGAGTCTAATCCTTTTGCAGTAAGACATTTACAAGTATTTCTCAAAATGGTATACTTTCAGAAAAAGTGTAATGTGGAATCTTCAAATTGGCAATTAACCCATAATGATTGTAATACTTACGAGCTAGTTTCCCTGAGACGGTCATTTGAAGGTTTGGCTTCTTTCTTTAGCTGCTCAGCAAGAGTCCTAGGTAAAAAACAATACAATAACAGGTATAACATTTTGCAATGATATGCTGTGTTTAAAAATGGGTTGTCTTGCAAAATCAATCAATTGTTTGCTGAAACAGATAAATTCAACAAAAGACTTTGGCTTTGAATGAATTAATACATTTATATATCTGTTGGTGGAATTGATATTTTGGCACTGTAAATCAAGGCCCTGTAGCATTAACAAAAAAAGACTTTGGAATCAATCATAAACTTCTATTGTATCTTCAATCTTGCTGCAATTAATTGTATCTTACTATCAATTATGCATATTGCTAACTTACAACTGAATGTAAGTAACTAATTATTGTGTAATTAGGATTGGCTGAAGGAGATACAATTAATTGTATCTTTTTTATGTTACAGGGCCCATGTTACTATGTTACTATTTGATATAGTGGCATTGAAGGTCCGTTTACATCTGTAAACGGACCTTCAATGCCACTATATCAAATAGACATGATTTGGTAACAGACCAGAGTCAATATATAGTTATAAACATGTGTGATACTTGTCCACACACTTTGTCTGTGATATATTACCCAGTACAAGCATAGTATTATAATTTATTTATTGACTTCTGATATTCATACAGGGTGGCACACATCACCGATTTGGTGGTCTTCCATGAGGCCCTGTTTGGTAAGAATAAAACAAATAAAAACAAAATAGATAAAACACAAGCATATAACCAGTTATCAAACAAATTAATTGGGATCCTCATGAAATAACTGATCATTCAAGAATTATCCTTGATCATTTAGAAGAAATATGTAAATGGATTTTCAATGACTGATGACTGATCTTCATAATGACTGCTCACTTTTCTCTCATGAGTTTCATAGTCTCCATCTTATGTTGAAGCTGGTCCTCCTGGTGCACCCTCGCTTGGCGAAGCTTCTCTTCAATCTCCTCTATCTCCTGCATGTGAGCTGCCATGATGCGCTCTGTCTTCCGTTCTGACACCACGTTACTATCGGCGATGGAATCAACAAGCTGATCCTGTGGATGAGAAAGGGTAGGTCAGGTTAGGGGTGCAACCAATCTGACTATGACATATAGTCACGGGTCACCACAAGTTCCTGGGTTCTAAACCAAGTCAATGTAACAGTGTTCTTTTGTAAGGAATTAATCCTCAATTACTAAATCTTTTAGATAGATTTCACATCATAGGTGCAGATGGGTGCTGACATATATCTACAGGTATAGAGGTGTCTTGGTCGAGTGGATATGTCACCGGACTGTCAATCACAAGGTCTGCGGTTCGAGTCCCGCTGCGGCACTTATGCCCTTAGGCAATACATTGACGATCCTGGCAGGAATTAACTCCTTGTAATGCTAGAGCGCCGTAATGGCAGCCGTGCTACAGCCAGAGTAATAATCAGGAGCGCCATGAGGGTCAAGTCTGACAGACATGAGTGCTATACAAGAACCCACTATTATTATTATAAATGTGCTTTCTTAGCAGTTGGGTACAATAAACGACTGCAAGAACAACATCAAAACCAAGAGACACATACCTGGAGATCTTTGACAGCTCTGTCCAGCTTCTTGATGACTCCTTGTCTCCTGGCTTGTCCTGCCTGGAGCTTACCGATCAGGATACCCATCTTAGCGTCCTGCTCCTTCAACACCTCCTCAGTCTCATGGGCGAGCTGCTTCCTAAGAGCCAAGATGGCTGCCTGCTGCTCCTCTCTCATGGCTTGTTCTTCAACCGCTAGCTCCTCAGCCTGATAACAAATGATTCAAGGATTTATCGGTTCATTGGGTGGTTATAACTCATTAATTGATAGGTTGATTAAAAATAAAAGATGAACTAAGATCCTGTTTTTTGAGAGCCAAGATGGCTGCCTGCTGCTCCTCTCTCATGGCTTGCTCTTCAACCGCTAGCTCCTCAGCCTGATAACAAACGATTGAAAAGGATTCATTGATCGATCAATTGGTTCATTGGGTGGTTAACTGATTAGGTTGATTCAAAACAGAAGACGAACTTCGATCACATGCTGGGGGTAGAGTTGATGTAATTCAGTAGATTAAAAGTTATCTGACAAGCAATCACTCTAAAAAATCTATAACACAATTTTATTCATTTCTAGAAAAATTGTGTACAACACAATACATGCTTCTCTGTATTACACAACTATTTTAGGATATGTTATAAGAGCATCCATTGATAATAATAATAATCTGCTGTTCTCGTATAGCGCATATCAGATTATGATAACGTCTCTATGCGCTTTCACAGGTCTTAGGATGTTATTACCCCGGCTTTAGCTCTGGCAATAATCAGTGCATTCCAGGAATGAATCTTACTAGATACCCACTTACTACACCTGGGCCTAATATGGCAAATATAGATTAATGTCTTCCCAAAGGAAATTATAACTTGTGTCAATTTACTACTACTTGTACAGATGACCAATGAGTATGTCTGTCTCTCCATACTCCTCTTCTGCTTAGTTGCTTATGATTATTACCTGTTTTGTTGTGAGTTCACTCTCTTCTTCATCATCCTCTCCTCTTGCTAGCCTCTCTTGTGAATGCTCTGCCTTTATGGCTTCATAGCGAGCTCTTCTCTTAGCCAGCTTTGCTTCAAGCCTGCATTGATATGACAGATAGGAAAAAAACAATATATGTGTTATTATATCTACAGCTCTCTGGTAAACAAAGCAAAATATAGCAACCCCCCAAACAAACAAACAAACAAACAAACAAACGAAAATAATAATAATAATAATCTTGAACTACTTGAGCACTCTCATCTTTTCCAAGAAATCAAATGATACTTCATTTGTAAATATTTGACAACAAAATAGAAAGATTGTATTATCATATTTCATCATGATTTTACATATGAGGCGCGGAGTGGTTACCATCATGCCCTGGAATCATACAGAGGCTGTTTACTACAGATTATAGTTATCTACCCTTGGCTTTCCAGACTAAAGATATATAATTTTAAAAGAACATACTTTTCAATAAACTTCATCAGAATCTTCACAATACCATGCCTTGGACTGAGAAATGGATTGAACTATTTCATTAGTCTGCTACTTTGGGGAGCTTTAATGATCTTCTAGCTATTCATGTACTTACAGCTTTTGTTGTTTGAGTTTGGTCATCTGTAGATGGTTATTGAGAGCTGAGACATTCTGCTCATGTTGAAGCATAATCTGTCTCTTTGACCTGGAATGAAAGATTCAAATAAATTCTTATAACAACACTGTCTACTGGAAGCTATATCATATTTATATTAAAACTCTAGAAGCTCATGGATAAATGCCGGGAGGTATATTATATTCAATAGTCATCATTAGACATAATTATCCCATCGATGTTAGCTTATAGAATAGCTGAACTTAATTCAAATTACAAAAAAATATCATTCCTGTGGTTAAATTCTTAATACAGAATATAGATGAATTAAGGCACTTCACAAAGATACAGACAATAATATGTGTTCCATCTAAAGTCCCTGGAGAATATTTTACAACCTCTGCTCTCATCACATTTATACAGAGAAACAACAACGTAGAAATGTACATTACTTTCTACAACCTTTCATCCTCATTTCTCTTTAGAACACAAAATGGGAAATGAAGATTATTGTCTCAGCAAAAATATGTTCCTTGCAGCTGAAACTTGAATCTTAACTAGTGAGTGTGTAATTAGGTTTTTACAGACATGTATCAATCAGATATGATTATTTACTTCTGCGGACCGACCTTTAACGTCACCATCCCAAAGACGTGGATTATACAATGCAATAGTCTCTACAACATGACACCAATGCAATGCTAGCATAGCAATAAATAATCTTTAAAATAAATTCAAAGTTGACTCACTCTTCATCCAGAGTTGACTGTGTATCAATCAGCTTTGTAATGGTTCTTTCTTGCTGTTCAGCTAACTGCTGCTGCTCGGCTGCGGCTCGTCTCTGCTCCTCTTCCCATGATGCTTTGCGTAATTCAATCTTCTCCTGTAGCAGCATGTTCTGACGTTTCTTCTCCTGATCAAGTTGCTCTGTAATGGAAGTGATGATCAGTGATTTTTAGAGAGACATAATAGCTTCACATGTAAATAGGGATAATGAAAGGGAGTTAATAGAAATATGATGGGGGTTAGGGAGAATACAACTTAATCCCTGTATTTTCACAACCATAAGAATTACCAAAAACATGCATGTGATAGACTTGGGAGAATTCATAATAACTGGAGATGACAAATGATTCAACCTACAAAGGGGGATGCACTTTAAAGCTACTGTTTTACCTAAGCAATGGAACAAGACAAGAAATAAGGAAGACTCAAAATGCATCGTTCACTCATGATGCAGGAAACCACTGTTGAGGTTCATTTTAAATTAGTGTAAATAAATGGCACATGGGGAAGAAAAATATAGCTATGAACAACAAAGGTCCCATGGGTACGGTACCCACTATCTGTGCGCTAGAAGATACATTAATGTGAAGCGTATTACCATATTTGCCGGCGTTAAGGCCGCACCCCCGATTTGTTTGCTTCTTTGCCGACACCCTGAGCAGCATGTCAGATGGCCTCTTATTTCAGCTTTCTCCTCGGCTGCAGTTACACAGTCAATCGTGTATTGCGCCATAACTTGGCGCACGTGGGCTGCGAGGATTGAGGTTGCTTAAGCGATGGCACGAACTTAGATCTAGATCTACCAGTAGTTTTTTATTGGTAAGTTATGAACTTTATTCAGGAGATTGACAAAACTTCATGTCAACAATATCTAGAAATGTCCTGTACCATTGTACATTAACTGGTACAGTCATTGTACTTAGCTTAGTCCCATATATGTACAAATACCTGCTGTTTTGACTGCCAAATTTTGACTGTTGTTGCGCATAGGCCGCACCCAGACATTTTGATATTTTCTCTTCCGAAATACTGCAGCCTTTACGCCGACAAATACGGTATGCTTCCGTCATTATCAAAAACATAAAAACTGCTGCAGTTTACCTGTATGTAAACAAGCCTTAAGAATTCTTGCTGCATAGACATACCTTCATAAGCAGTCACATTAGCTTGATGTTTCTTGACGATACGATTAGCTTCCTTCTCATTCAACTGAGCCTTCTCTGCCAGCTCTTCAAACACAGACTTGTCTTTCTCTGCTAACTCCTTCCCTCTCTCCTCCTCTAGGGTCTGTCAAGGTACCATAACAAACCATCATGAGCAAGAGAAACTTGACGTTGTAAATCAACAACGTCACACAACATTTTTGTTAAGACTTTGTTCACAGATTCAGATCGTATTCCTTGCTCATTGATTTAAACTTATAAAGCTTAAGAGGAACTTAAAATGGTATAAAGCAGTAAACAGCTTAAAGTATTATTGTTATTGCAAAGTTAAACAGTAAATCCAATGTAAGATATGGCTAGTGCAAACAGGTAGCCTACTAACAGTTCAATTATGATGACACATGATGACATTGCGGGCAAAGGTAACCACATTCAGAGTGAAATGCAATTTATGATACAAATTTCAAAATTCAAGATCATCCTCAATACCATAGAGAACCAGCATACCTTTCTGAGTAGACTCAGTTCTTCTGCTTCATGGTAGTCAAGCTCATCTATCAAATCATTCTTCTCATTCCGCTGCTGCTCCAGTAAATCGTGATGAGCCTGGTCAGAAGGAAACATACATGATTAATAATTCACAGGAAAGAGAAAAGGAAGAACTGAATTACAAATATTCTTACTATTCATTGAAAAATCTTTTACAGTACAACCAGATCATATTTTATTAGCTTATAAGAATTTAGTACAAAAAATTGTTAATTCTAAAAGAGGGATTCTATTTTATCATTAATCTAGTAATGAGTTGATTATTAAAGAGTCCATCTCTGCTGTATATACCTCCACAAAATCTGTTGGATTGACCACTTGTGGTGTTTTGGCTGCCAATTTCTCTCTTTCACCCAATTTCTTCTCCAATACACGCTCACCACCCCACCCCCTCCTGTGTATTGCCCTTGCTGTATATACCTCTACAAAGTCTGTTGGATTGACCACTTGTGGAGCTTTGGCTGCTAGTTTCTCTCTCTTCTCTTCCTGCTTCTTCTCTAAAGCTCTCAGCTTCCTCTCCCTGTGCTGCTGCAGCTTCTCAGCTAGCTCCTGACTTTGTTTGGATACAGCTATAGAGGAAATAAATCAAACCAACAAAAAAGATCTCTACTTTACAGATTGTTTGATCAAATCACAATTTGTTGTTGGCAAGAACACACCATATGAGTTTGCTTACTTGATGTGAACACTGGAAGCATACAATTCCACACAAATACATGAATAGATGGTAGACTGTAGAGTTGCTTAATTTAATATCTTTTTAATTAATCTAAAGTAAATAAATAGATATTTGGATGCAAGGGCAAATTTGTGAGAAAATAATTAGCGGTGAATATGCGGGGGGGGGAGTGAACTCCTTTTTTTTCTCCCGAAGATCCACCCCCCCCCCCCTTGAGCCCATTTGTAAACACCTGAAACACAGATAAAGGGTGTCTTTAAAATTCTAAAATACTGTCCTTGTTTCGCCAATGTTTGAATGACACTTTTTTTATCACATATTGCTGATTTCCACTTTTCAGTTCCGAAATATAATTTACTTTTTATACATTTCATGGCTTTATTTTGTGCTAATATTCAAATCTGTGACTGAAACATGACAAAAAGCAACAAATATTTGATTTTTTTTTTTTTTTGGGGGGGGGGGGTCTCAAGCTTCTTACCTGCTTTGTGAGTTTCCTGAATCTTTTCTACATCAGCCTGGTATTGTTTAATAATGCTGTGAAGAAAATATGGCAAAAATAAATGACAGGGGGAAAAAAATCAAATTACATTCTATGTGAGAAGAATTTATGTATACTATTTCATGGAAATGGAATCTATTGAAGATAAATCCTAGGAAGAACAAATGTATCAGCTGTGCTATATCTCTTACTTTTCTTGCAAAATCGTTTCCATCCATATATTCCTTTAACTTCAAGATGAAGTCTTCTAGCCTTCAAAACTGCAAATCCTAATTACTTTCCAGTGTTTAGCTTAACTAATTCATCTTAATATTCATCAAAACATATCTCCCCTTCGAATAAGCTTGAGCAGATACATATATATAAAACATTCAGTTCAGTCCTCTTTGTGTTCCATTAATCAGTTAAAGGGATTTGGTAACTTTGTCTCAGATTCTGAAATGAAATCCTTGATTTAGCTCATGCTGCAATGATAATTATAAACCTTTAGGTCAGTCAGGAACCCCATGAGTTTTACAAGCCGATTGCCTGCCTAATTATCAAGATATTTATGATTGGAAATCAAAATCAAATTTCGCGTTTTCCAAACGGTTTTCATAACACTACAGTCTATCGGGGAAAACAAGTATGTTAAAACTGGTCACTCACAGATTTTACGTTTTTGAGGCACTTTTTGAACATTTTGAAGCACAATTTTTTTAGGGCTTCAATATTACACCATATCACAGACACTAATAACACGTAGAGCCATGCATCTCAGATTTAACATTGTTAAACAATGCCTTGAAGTAAATCTCAAAATCAAATAACCCTCAAACCTCTAATCACTCTAACTCATCAATCATAGATGAATAACAAATAGCTGTTATCTTCTGTTTTAATTACCTTTTAGCTTGAGATTGGTTGAGTTCTCTCTCTTCAGCCAGGTATTTAGCGATTTCATTCAAGCTCTTAGTCCTCGTTTGGTTGCCCTTGCTCTCTCTTGATGTAACCTGAGCGTACTGTTCAGACAGTGCTTGGCGTTTAGACAGTCTCTCATTTAATATCTAGAGTAAGAAAGAAAGAGAAGTAGGATTACCAGTTATAGACAAAGGATATCATTACATTTAGATAAAAATCACTTTGTCATCATTGGTCAAAGTAACATTCAGTGAACAATAGATTGTGAACTTGTATTGAACATATATATATGTGGCTAAATCCTCAGAAACCGACTTCTGATTGGTCGTTGAGAGCTACAAGTACTAATCTTATTCTTACACTTATCATTTGCACGTTTTACGGAAGAGTGGAAGACTGGACTCATCGACTTATTTCACAGGATCTTAAAATAGCTAGTCTATTTTGCTTCTGAAAAACCAGTCACAGGTCAAAGGTTACACACATATTATCTGAAACTGAAATTCTTACCGTAGCTTGTCTATTCTGCTCCTGACCGATCATCCTCTCGGCAGCAGCCATGTTTTCTAAAAGCTTCTTCATGATGGCTTCCACCTACATATAAAGAGAGTGCAAATTTGGAAACAATTATTACAACTGGGAATATTGTTAGAATGAGAAATGTGAATTTCCAGAGCAAATAAAATACTATTTTTATGTTATAATTTGTTCAAATCTTTTTGTTTAAATGATGAAAGTCATTAAGTGCCATTCCCATACTAGTATTGCAAAAACAAATGATAAAGGCACTAGTGGTCTTCTTAGATACATCAACAGACTCGACTAGCACGTGTGCTAACTTCTGGTACCCCCTTTAACAAAAGTGTACACATAATCTTTTATTTCATTGTGTATAACCTACTTTGTAAAACAATATTTATATTATTCATGTGTTATGTGATTTTATGTAATCATGCTTAATACATTATGTTTTACTTGTTATTATTTTTGTTGTTAATAAACTCTAACTCAAACTCAAACTCAAATTAATGAGAGTGAGTGAGAGAGAGAGAGAGAGAGAGAGAGAGAGAAAATATGAAGCAAATACTGTATAAACAGTCAACAAGTTACCTCCTCAGATGAGAGCCCAGCCTCCCTGCCTAGCTTATCCTTCACTCTTATCTGAGCATCTTGGACTAAACCATCCTGCAATAAAAAGAAAATGATAACAGTTAAATGTAGAATGTTCATTTGCAACTTATGACAGCGTACTTCACATGCAGCACATATTAACTTCCATAGATTCTCTTAGTGATGTGAAATAATCAAATGATCAATGCTTTGTTTATTGTCATGTTTTACAAAACTGCATTCATATGTACACATTTCCTTCACAATAACATGTATCAATATGAGAGCCACACATAGCTGCATTACTATCCTGACTGTGTATTAACAATTGTTCTATTGATTCTCAACATTTCAAACACCACTGTACAAAACTCAACTAATTTCACTCAAATCGGAACTTAAATGACAATTGATGACACCTAAATAGCAGTAAAATACAATCTTTTTCAACCTACCGATGTTAGAAATAACAATATGAAAATTGTGTGAATTAGTGTGCAATTGTGTGCAATTTGTGTATTGTGTGCAATTGCTGCCTCTCAGCACGTAGTACAGCACTAGAGGTCAATACGCATTAGCATTGGGGCTATGCTTCGCTGGAGTGTATGTGAGCATGTTTTACAATAAAACACAGTGGGCTTACCATCTTTCTAATGTAATCCAATCTTGAGTTCTCAAGCACTTCTTCTAGGGCCAGAGGATCCTTCATCAGAACTGATCTATTCTTCAAGTCTTGCTCTACCATTAACTGAGTTGCTTCAAGTGAATCTTTAGCATCACTCAGCTCCTGTGAGGTTCTTTCTATGAAGTCTGCAGTAAACTTTTCATCCATCCTCTCTGCAGTCACAAACCTTCCAAGCAGGATTTGAAGAATATGAACAAACACCTACAAGTAAAAGGGAATTTTACCAAAAAAGGCACATTTTTAAATAATATTGAAAAAAAGAACACTCATTTTTCTATTCTAAACTATTCTTAATCAAGTGCTTACTTGAATTGAGTAGTCCAAACATTAAATCTATAGAAGTGACATCATTGAGAAGTTAATAGAGAAGGATCGACAAATGACTTGATCAATTGAATATGACAAGAGGATTCAATTATAATTCTACACTGTTCTATTCACAAAAATCAACTCCTTGGACCTCTATTTCCCTGTATTCCCCTATTATTACTCCCCTTTATCCAATACAAGCAACAGAAATAATTAAAGACATCCATATACATACATACATACATAATGATATTCATATAGAGTCTTTACGTAAACGTGCTCAAAGCGCTTCACATTAGTAAATAAAACAGAATAATCATTTTGCTCTCCAAGCGCATACACTGTTAATTTGTTGGGTAATATACACCGTAAACTGTAAGACTAAAGCATGCAAAGTGTTATATATATATATATTCTATGTTTGACTGAAGGTAGATAAGTGACATACTGATTCTCTTTCCTCCAGCAGTTCTCTCTCCATGGACTTGGTTGCTTGGAAGTCCTGAAGACTAAGCTCCACCATGGTCTTCTCACTGGATGGAGAAATAGGAATATGTATTCATTTATTGGATACATTATAGAAGATATTGTACAAAAAACAAGCAAATAAACATAAATCTACAAACAATCCTAAACCAATTAACAATCATAAACCAACAACAACAATAACATTAAAACACTAAAGTGCTACACACACATAGCCTATGTTTCACTCTATAAATTCATGATTTATTATGGGATTCAGTAACAAATATTAGCCTATTCAACCTAGTTTTATAAATATGCACCATTCATTTAATCTTTAATGTAAAAATCACTTTCTTATTTCCAAAGACCCTTTTGGACATTTTGAAAAGAAATATTACATTTCTATGACTGAGTACTTTAGGATATTTCCAGGTCAGAATTTCTATAAGCTCAATCATTTACTGGTCATCAGCATGCACTTCCATCTCCCTGTCTTAATTGTCCTTTAGGATCATGACTTATTAAAACCAAAGCAATCTCAGCTCTATTACCTGGATGGCATTGTAAGTGCAATCACAATGCCCGAGGCTAACATCTCCTTCATCAGTTCCTCCTCATCCTCTCCTTCCCCATCATCATCTGATTCATCCCTCCTCTTCTTTCTCCGATACTCTCCATCTTCCTCATCATATCCACCATCTTGTTTGATCAGCTTCTGACGGGAGGACTTCTCATTGACAGTCGACGTTTTAGTTTTCCTGTATGTCTGTATTGATAGAATTGATGTGGAGGAAATAAGATGGTAATATCTAACGTGTATTTTGCATAAAACAAATATAACAATATATTAGATAGCTTAGACAGATACCGAGATGTGATTGGTCCAGAGCTCGTCACGTGATATCAATTGTGAGGATCCAAATTGTTATATTGAACCCCAAAAAATGCTTTTTTGGGTAAGAATTTTTTTTTTTTCCCCTTTATTTATTTTTTTTTTTCTTTCTTTTTTTTTCCCAAATTTTTTTTTATAATTTTGTTTTTTTTGTATGTTTTTTTTTTCGTTCTTGAACTATCTCGACAGATTATTTTTCCGTAATTTCCGAAAAAAAAGGAGAATTTTTTTTTCGGGCAAACAATTTTTGGAACCCCCCCCCCCCACAAAAAAGGGCTATCTAATATAACAGTTATTTCTGGCAGGGGGTATATAAATTTTTTGGACCTGAAGGGAGTTATATTTCCCCTCGTGACCATATTTTCCCTCAGCGCTGCACGCTTCGGGAAAATATAACCACTTGGGAAATATAACTCCCTTCAGCGGTCCAAATAATGTTATATTACACCCCCTGCCAGTCAATAACTGTATAATATACATAATCAAATGCTTTATGAAATATTCATAGGTAAAAGCTTTTCTGTTGGAATTGTATCAAAGACACCTTTGTTCTACACTATGCATAACAAAGCAAATACTGGGCACATTGTAATACATTTTATATTTCATGTCAAAATCTTTGTCCATATTTATTTTAAAATGTAGACAAAATTCACAATATTTTGAGAAAGTGAGTTTTCTTCTTTGAAATATAATATGCTGATTCCTTACCATGTCAGCATAGCCTGCAACTTCAACTTCATATGCAGCATTCTTTACAACAGTGTCATCTTGATGCTTCTGAATCTAAAAAAGGAAAAGGGAAAGATAAAAATATAAAAACAATCCATTTTTCCTTAGTCCTATATTTTAATGAAGACTTTTCACATCCATATAATTATTTTACAATGAAATTAAAATTTTAGGTCATATTTTCACTCCCTTTCATCTGATTCTTTGCTCTGAGCCACACGTTAGAGAACAAAGCCTGGTTGTTTCTTTCATGCAATGCACATTTCATAGATGCAGCCTATCAAATGTAACAACTTTATTGCCCCTATCCCATCCACCCACAGTTAAAATACAATTAGTATTACAAACAAATACAAATAAAATCTTTAAAATGTAAAGAAAGTAATTTGCAAAGAAGCTACAATAAGTCCCTCTGAAATTCTGAAAGAAACCAATAGCCTACATACCCTGTCCTTTGCAATTTCTTTGACGAAGCATCTTGAGATGATGATGGCTAGAATGACCCCTATGATGACCCCAAAGATGACTGCTAGACTGACCTCCAGGGCATCCAGTCTCCATGCGGAGGTAGGGATGATGGAAGCAATCTCCACACAAGACATTCTCAATGACCTTCAGTTTCCTAGTTTGGAAAGAGTAAATCATAGATCATAAAAGGTAGGAGGGAAAAATTGTTAATTTCATTTTCTGCAAATTTCATTAATTTGAATGAAGCCAAGGGTCCATAATATCATTAATTATATCTTTCCAAATTGGGCTAAAATTCAGGTTTAAGTCTCAAGTTAATTCCTCTTTCATGGAGTGTAGGAATGAAGACAATTGTGTATCTGTAACTGCACAACGCCAAATTCAACAGTAACCCACTAACGGCCACCGAGGGGCAAATGAGTTTTGTATAACTTTATGCCTACTTCCAAGGTATTCACTGCAATACAGAAGGATAAGAGGCGACATGATTGAGGTCTACAAGCTGATGAACGGACTCGTAAACTCCGATCCCGCAGCCTTCTTCACATCTGCACCTCATGAAGCTACAAGGGGACACCACCAGAAGCTGTATAAGCAAAGGAGCAACACAGTCCTAAGAAGAAACAGCTTCAGTCAGAGAGTAGTAGAATCCTGGAATAGTCTTCCTACATCTGTCATCTCCTCATCCTCAATCACTTCTTTCAAGATTAGATTGGACAAGCACTGGTCCTCTCAGCACCAAATGCTTCCATAAAATTTATTTGTGCGTCCACCCGCCATGCGAGCAAAAATAGTTAAGGTTCTTTTTCGAACGAAGCACCACTCAATGAAACGACCGGAAGTTTCAACAGGATCACCTCACACTTCCGTATACTGATGCTGATGCTGATATCCAAGGTATAATCTCTCTCTGTTGTTGTCCCTCCGCTTTTCGGAGATCAGCGAGTTCATCGCATATTCGAAGTGGTAGGCTGTATAAATATGCTATATAATCCTTAGTTGGAGGGTATGGAGTGCAGACGATGAAGATCTATCAATGTTACTTTCACTTTAATAGAGCTACGCGACAGCAATTATGACAACACCATGTTTTGCCTCTCAGCTCTTGCTCTGTGCAGCAACTGTCAAGATATGGCGGGTACCGGTAGTTGCGAAAGGTCCGACGGGCTTCTCTCCCGTGGACTCTGCCTTGCTCACTGTAGTTAATGAGACCGCCGAGCTTCTGCTGCTTCCAGCGATTTTGGGTGCAATATCTTACGTTAACGATTAATGTTTAGACAAAACATAATACACAGTATTACATTAATATCTAGATCTATAAGTCATTTACATGTTCTATAATCATTACCTTTTTCGTCCCGTATCTTGAGAATGGTTCGATTTGATAAGCGTAGAAATTCCAGCTCGCAAAAATGTTCACCTTGGATTCCTCTTCTTCCCCTGAATTGACCAATCAGCACCCGTAAATTTGACGTCATTCATATGGCGAAGCTTGGTGTTTCTAGGGATACGTGAATCTTTCTGAGCTCTTTAAACTGGTCATCTAAAGTTGAATATCTGACGATTCAAATAGGTAATGTTACTTTTGAGTATTATTTACGAATCATTGATTTATTCTGAACGGATTTCCTGAAGCATTTATAAAATTACAGGAGGTAAGATGTATAAAATTGGATTTATTTTGATCATATCGTGGGATATCGTGGCGTGAATTTGTATACACCTGTTGTGGGTGTTCCTATGGCTATTGACTTCTAGAGCTACGTGTGGTCGAGAGTGAATGGTGTGCGTGAGCTCGGTAATTGATTGCTTTGTAAACAGTATACACACACAGCATTTGCTGTAGCTGATAAGGGACCGCATAAAACGTGCAATAGATATGGACGTCGAGGAGAGGGTCCCATGCAATGCCAAAATTTCATTCACTGACTATATGAAGACAAGTTGAATCTAATTTCTTATAAACATTCTTGTTCTGCATGCCATGCCACAAATGATGTTAACACTGTTTGATTTGCGAGCACATGAGGAAAGTATGTTACTAGCTGTAATAAAAAAAGTTAATGAATGTGTGAAAAGACAACTAAAAATGCGAGAGAAAACGTTCAGTGCACTGCCATTTTTACTTAACAGTCACAGAATTATCGATAAGATGAAGAATGAATAACCAGTTTTTTTTATATAGCAATTATCAATTAAAGAAGGATTACTATGAGTGATTAAGACTTTATATGGCTGCCCTCATATACTTTTAGTTATATTGATCTTGTCAAGCAATTCTAATTTCTATCTGAGTATTATTTTATTATTGTATGCTACTGCATACCGGTATCTTAATTTGTTCTTTTTTTTTATTTGTCTGTGTAAAAGAAGATCGGAAGCACAGAACTCCCAGATAGCAAAATATCTGGGGCCCATCTGGGTTTTGTATGGGATGGCTAAAGCCCACGTGGCCCATACAAAAACCAGATGGGCCTTCCCACCCAGAACCCACGCATATGGGCCCCATGTGGGCCCCATGTGGGTTTTTGGTGGTGAAAATCGCACGTCGAGCATTGGCTAGGCCCAGCTAAAAACCAGGTGTATACCAGATGGGCCTTCCCACCCATAACCCACAACTACCGACACATATGGGCCCCAGGTGGGCCCCATGTGGGTTTTTGGTGGTGAAAATCGCACGTCGAACACCGGCTAGGCCCAGCTAAAAACCAGTTGTATACCAGATGGGCCTTCCCACCAAGAACCCACAAGTACCAACACATATGTGCCCCATGTGGGCCCCATGTGGGTTTTTGGTGGTGAAAATTGCACGTCGAACATCGGCTGGGCCCAGCTAAAAACCAGGTGTATACCAGATGGGCCTTCCCACCAAGAACCCACAAGTACCAACACATATGTGCCCCATGTGGGCCCCATGTGGGTTTTTGGTGGTGAAAATCGCACGTCGAACATCGGCTGGGCCCAGCTAAAAACCAGATGTATACCAGATGGGTCTTCCCACCAAAAACCCACAAGTACCAACACATATGTGCCCCTTGTGGGCCCCATGTGGGTTTTTGGTGGTGAAAATCGCAAGTCGAACATGGTCTTCGCCCAGCTGAAAACCAGATGTATACCAGATGGGCCTTCCCACCCTAAACCCACAAAATATACCCAGAATTTGCATAATGAATATGGGGTGCGTGCATATCTATGTTTTTTTACAATTTATCTGAATTTACAGGATATTTCCTAATTGCTGATGATTTAGTTATAAGCAATTCATTTCGAAAATACTATTAAATGTAAATTGCTAATTATTAGGACATTTCACTACTTTGTATACATTACATTTAATTAAACATGAATTAGGAAAAACACTAACTATGACCTAAAACAGATTCAATAAAATACAAGTATATGGAAATGTCTCATCACCACAAAATAACCAAGTCTTCTTAATATCAATGCCTTTACATTGGAAATTTTAGACGATGTGTTGTTGCCATTGGCAAAATTAATTAGTACTTGTAAGTGCTACATAAATTACTAATTAAGTCTGCTAATTGGAGCTATCAACTGGTTGAAAATTGTGCCAAATGGTACGACTGGTCCAGTTAAACCCAACTGGTAACCCTGGAAATTGAAATGGGATAAATGAATTCAACTGGGTAAAAATAGAACCCATTTAAACAATGAAGCCCATTTAGAACCACATTGGCCCATATGGGACCATATCAAACCCACTTGGCCCATACCATATCAAACCCACTTGGCCCATATGGATCCCATATAAAAACCCGCTTATAGCCCATATGGGGCCCATATGGAACCCACTTGACCCATATATAGAATGTGGTAGGTCCCACATGGCCCATCTGGTGCCCAATAGGTAACCCTTGTGATTCCCCTTGTGTATATTGATGGGCCAATTGTGGGGCCCATCTGGGTTCCACGTGGGCCCATCTGGGCCAAGTGGGTCCAATCTGGGCCGCCCATCTGGGGCCCTTCTATAACCCGGGTGCAGATTGCTGGGCCCCACATGGGGCCCATCTGGGACCCAAATGGGCTAAATGGGCCAAGTGGGCAATAGATGGGCTGGCCCATCTGGGCCAAGTGGGCCAGCCCAGTTATAACCAGATAAAACCCAGATGGGCCCCACAACATTTTGCTATCTGGGCTATATATGGTTCCCTTTCGCCTAATTGAGTTCACTTGTCGTATGTCTGAAAGTAATATTCAATGCATAAATTACAAAAAATGTCTTAGCCAATATTTTTGTTTTAATTGAAACTGAAATTCTGTCTAATCATTTTGTCTTTTGATCTTAAGTAGTCATAAGCCTTGTAATGATATAATAATAACAATTTAATGCTAATGATAACAAATATGATTATGAAAAATATAATAATGATAATGATAATGTTCTCTGTTTACATAGCGTTTTTCTTGGGTGATATATCAACGATGTGTCTAAGCGTTTATAAATAATTATACAATATAATATATAATTTTCATAATATAATATTTATTATATGATATAATATGATATAATATGCAATAATTTGATATAACATGATATAATATGATATAATATGATGTAATATGATATCAAATATATAATATGATAATACAAATAAATGATAATACTTTTCTAATTATTGTCTTTTGCAGGTGAAACATGAAACACAGACAGCATAGAAAGGACCCGTGTATACAGATGTGAAGGATTTGAAACTGTGATTTTAACACAGCCTTGAGCTAGACAATTGCTTCCAACCATGGCAAAACATCAGGAAAAACCTAGGTGGAGAATTCTGGGTCCATTCTCATCAATATTCATCATAATCCTCCTGGTATCATTGGATGCCATCAAGGCGGATGTACTAGAGACAGTGGATACTCCTTCATCACCGGTAGCATCCATGTCCCTCCTCCTGGAGGCACAGAGCGGAGCAGACAAACCAGGACCGGAATCTGTTCTCCTCACTGACCCAGTGGATGTGTCTCTTAATCTTAGTCTTGCTAGCAACATCACTCTCTACAACACAAGCGTAGTCATTCTGATCCCCGGGGAGTTCAGTCTTGCTGAGAATGTAACAGTGACTATAGGAGACAACGTAGCATCAAGCCTTCTTAACGCTTCCCTCAATCAAGTGCAGTCATTGATTATCGATCTCGGAACTGTCCAAAACTCAAACACCTCATCCAATTTGACAGAAGAAGATATGATCAAGATTTCATTTACTGCTTATCTGTTGGAAAAAAGAGAAAATATTGGAGATTCATTCTATTTCTCAGCTGTAGTACAGTTTACTGAAAGTGTAAATGAAACATCACAAATTGTTACAAGTGATATCAGCTATGCTGGGCCTGGAATTAGGACACAGTTTCAGAACTCTGGTTTTTCTACCGATGATAGTGATTTTATTCCGGATAGAGAAACTGTGATCAATGTATTCCTAGACTTTCCGCCATACAGCTTATCTAATGTCTCCTTCTCACTAGGTATGTAAAATATTTTATCAATATGTTATTTTTATTTTTGTTTTTCAGATTATTTTCATTATAGAACAAGTAGTAGAGGTATAGTAATAGTATTAGTTCATGTAGTAGTATAGTAGTAGTAGTAGTAGTAATAGTAGCAGCACTTGGTAGTGGTAATGATAGCTAGCATATATCTAAGTTCTTTTCATAGCATTATTTCTTTGCTGTCTTCTCCTGTTCTTCACAATAATGTAATTAAATCTGAGATAATTTTTTTGTTTTGATTCCTGCACCTACACATTAAAGACATATTTACCTACCATGTTTACTTAGTTAGGCTGATATACCACTATTAAATACAAACAGTGGCTTATAACATTTCTCTCAAAACTATATATATATTCTCATCATTCACCATGTTTGTGCAAATCATTTAAGTGCTCATAAAATCTACTTGTTATTTTACAGGAGTTTCCAGCACTTCTGTACCTATTTTGAACGTGGATTTCACCGACATGTTACTTACACCCAGTACAAACTTCATTACATACAGCGAGCCATCTACGCCTAGCTTTACCTGTATTGGTAATAGCTGTTCATTATCTGATCTTGACTTTGGTGACGTTTATGCTGTTAATGGAACGCTAGATCTCCAGGTAAATTTGATTCATTCTAATTCAATCTTTTTATCATTTATGTTATCTTGCAAGTTACATGCATTTAATAATACTTTTGTCTATATTTTAAGATACTAACCATGCTAAAAGCTCCCATGCATTTATATATTTCTTACATGTATGCTCTTCACTGTATGCTTGTATTTAGCTAAATGCATGTCTTTGATACTATGTACCTCATCTCAAATATATATATCTGTTTGGAGCCAGAAGGGCATTAACACGTGCAGAGTTAACATCCTTCTGGCATATAATATTTGTTATTTGTAATAAAACTTGTTTAATATAAGGTGCAAGCAATAAAAGCAAACAATCTTATTTTAGTGCATGTTCTAAGAAGTTAAATTACTTTTTTATGATGCTAGCAACGCATTCTCAGAGTTATCTAAAACTGAAAGAAATATCATTCTCCTTGGCGCACGATTTGTCATTTCCCAATGGACTGCTGCAGTTATTGTCATGCTTACACCTCACTTAGCATCAAATCAAGCGTGAGTGTAGTATTACAGCATCGCATCATTGCTATGGCAACCAGTGTAAATAGATACACAGCCTGGAGGATAATTCGCATTCTGTCGGGAGGGTATTGATTAGATGCGATTGGAGTAATGAATGGTGGCCTAGCTGAGAATCGCTCCTGAGAGCTTTTCCATTTAAAAACTGTGCATTGCATGTGAATGGCAGTAGATTATTAATGACGAATACAAAGAACAATGAAAAACATGCAGTATAATATGAGGCAGGAAATTGGAAGAGATGAGATAGATGGAGTAATGTACTAACAAATTTCTTTATTTATTATTGTTATCTCCTGGGTGTCTGATTTCAATTAGATTTGCCTTTGACATATTCCACTTTCTTTTCTATCTATCTATCTCGTCATTTTATTTCGTCTCTAGTAGCTATATGTATATGCAGTGAATGTAGGAATACGTCTCAACTCTCTTATTCTCTTTTTCTCTTTCCCCCTTTTTAACCTTGTCCATTCTTTCGCCTTGTCTCTCTTTCTTTTTTTACTTGGTTTGTAAAGAAGCAAGAGATCTATCTTTTCTTTGTCCCCCCCCCCTCTCTCTCTCTCTTCCTCT
The DNA here is from genome assembly GCA_035222895.1 of Strongylocentrotus droebachiensis. NCBI lineage: Eukaryota > Metazoa > Echinodermata > Echinoidea > Camarodonta > Strongylocentrotidae > Strongylocentrotus > Strongylocentrotus droebachiensis. The sequence continues at coordinate 112,738 of JAVYIG010004825.1, forward strand.
TTCTCTCTTCCTCTATCTCTCTAGCTCCCCCTCTCTCTCTCTCTCTCCTCTCTTTCTTCTTTCTCTCTCCTCTCTTTCTTCTTTCTCTCTCCTCTCTTTCTTCTTTCTCTCTCTTGCTCTCTTTCTCTCTTCTCCTCTCTCTCTCTTTCCCTCCCTCTCCCTCTCCCTTTCTTTCTCTCCTCTCTCTCTCTCTCTCTTTTCTCTCTTTCTCTCTCTCGCTCTATCTATCTCTCTCTCTTTTCTCTCTTTCTCTTGCTCCATATATGTCCCTTTGTTCATATTTTTATAATATCAATATTTCATTTATATGGGAACTTACTTGTCAATTATGAAATTTGATCACATTGATAACAAATATCTAATCTGCCTAATATTCTCTTTTCTTGTAGATTTCCTTCATCATAAATGATGGAACATTGAGTGTTGGAGATAATGTATTTTTACAAGAGGATATGGTACTCAATGGAGGATCTGCTCACATAGACAGCCATGTGTTAAGTGTAGTACAGCCAGACCTTATGATCACAACAGATGTAGTGGCGGTATGTATCAAAGTATATTTTCAGGACATTTTGAAAAGCTTTTGAAAGGCATTTTAGCCATGCAGTAGCATATGCTTGTAGATGTATAATCATTTTCAGGGAATAATTTTCCTCAAATTTTTTGATTAGCAATGTCGGCCGATGGATAAATATTTCAAATGAAATTCTGTACATTTCTATGGAAGAAAACTGCTACACAAAAGATATTTTGTATAGCAGTCATGCAAAAATGCATAGCAAATTGCGATGCGATACCAGGAAAATTATTTCCTGATTTTAACAAAATATACAAAAGCCAATTAAGAATGAAAATTGATTTTTTTTTTTTTTTTTTTTTTTTTTTTTTTTTTTTTTTTTTTAATTAATATGTCACAGTTCAATGATATTGCTAATTAGTATCGTTTCAGTGTGGATCGATGCTGATTGTCTATTGTCTCTTATAGCAAATGAAAGACTAAACATTAATCACTTGATACAATTTGCCCAAAAAAATATAATCCCAAATGCAGATATGTGTCCCTATACATGTAGGTTGTATTAATTATCCATGATATCAGATATTACTATGTTATGATTCATAAATCAGTGAAATTATGAAACTGACCTTCATTTGAGACTATAATCATGAAAGTGAGATTCATGAATTTACTCTTAACTATGAAACCTGTATTTTTTTAATGTAAAGACCTGCTTATAAATGAAAGGCAGATTCTGTGTTCAGACCAGTGATTCTACAAATGGAGACTGCTTCTCTTCTCCTTCGCTTCTCCTTCGCTTTTACTAGGTTATCTGTCAAATCATCTCGTGGAAATAATACCTTCTTTGCATAAATCAGATTTGATTTTCTCTGAACAGTGTTGAATGAATCTGTAAACAAAAGACTCCCTCGTTGCCCAATATCGGAGGGATATTAATAATGCACCTGTACCGTGGTGATACAGTAGTACATGTAGTACCCTAGAAACACATTGGTAATCATATCAAAGAGGGCCTTCTGCTAGAAAATCAAATTACTTGACTCTAATAATGTAATTACAAGGTTGACTCTAGCTGTCAGGCAGCTAGCGGAATAATAATTCATATGGAATTTGGAATCTGGATGTAGAGGGATTACTGCTATGTAGAAACTACATGTAGATTGCATCAGTATGGTATTTGATCTGCAACATATATTCATCTGGACATGGATTATTATAATATTTATTATATACAAAAAAGCACTTACCGGTAGAGTATACATGAGTTATGATGTATATGTGGACAACTCCTGTATTTTACCAAAAACATCAAAGATTTTGATGTACCAAATGATTGTATTATAGTTTATACATACTTGCAGATATGTGGCTCTTAGCGAAATACACTATATAAACAGATTTACATATATGCAGTGTAATTTAAATTTATAATTTTCATACACAAGAGCTTTGGATTATCTGTTGAAAATACAGATTTTATTGCAGCCATCTTTTTATGCCTCCGTTACGAAGTAGCCGGAGGCATTATGTTTTCGGGTTGTCCGTCCGTCCGTACGTACGTACGTACGTCCGTACGTACGTACGTACGTCCGTACGTCCCGTTCTCGTGATCGCGTTATCTGAAGAACCGATTGATGGATTCCTGCCAAACTTTGGTCATGTATGTATCTTACAGAGCCGGTGAACTGATTAGATTTTGGGGTCACGAGGTCAAAGGTCAAACGTCCCAGGGCTCATTATGTATGCAAAAACAGCTCGTGATCGCGTTATCTGAAGAACCGATTGATGGATTCCTGCCAAACTTTGGTCATGTATGTATCTTACAGAGCCGATGAACTGATTAGATTTTGGGGTCACGAGGTCAAAGGTCAAAGGTCACAGGGCTCATTATGTATGCAAAAATAGCTTGTGATCGCGTTATCTAAAGAACCGATTGATGGATTCCTGCCAAACTTAGGTCATGTATGTTACTTGCAGAGCCGATGAACTGATTAGATTTTGGGGTCATGAGGTCAAGGTCAAAGTTCATGCGGCTCATTATGTATGCAAAAACAGCTTGTGATCGCATTATCATTAGAACAGATTGATGGATTCCTGCCAAACTTAGATCATGTATGTATCTTGCAGAGCCAATGAACTGAGTCGATTCTTGGGTCATGAGGTCATAGGTCAAAGGTCATGGGCTCATTATGTATGCAAAAATAGCTTGTGAACGCATTCTCATTAGAACTGACAGATTGATTACTATTTAACTCTGGACATCTTGCAGAGCCAATGAACTGAGTAGATTTTAGGGTCATGAGGTCAAAGATCAAAGGGTCATATATGTACATGAGAAATTGCTTGTAATCACGATATTCTGAGAACCCATTAATGGATTACAATTGAACTTGAATTTGAAAAATTTCTTCTGTTTTGGTTTGTAAAATTGCTCTATGACGGAGGCATCATTTCGACTGCGCGCAGTTGAAGTTCCATCTAGTTTTGTTACACCATTCCCTCTCTTCCAAGAGCTTTAAAAAAAAAAAGTTGTAACTCTTCTTGGGCTTAATTCCCATATCTAGCTGCATCACTCTCAGCTCTCGTGTTTGTTTTCTGTCAATTATTTATGTTGTAGTATCTTACTATGACTCTCAATTAAGAACTACTCTTGGAAACAGTGTGTTTGTTATTAACACTTAAGAAGTTATATTCTGGTTTGTCTCGCGCTGCTTACATTCAGCCTTTCTGCTCATTAGTCCTCTCACATTGTTCCCTCTCGCCAAGAGGTGGCGCTGCACCTCTTACAATTTATAGTTTTGAATCATCATATCATCATTCTTAATTTCTTATCTCGCAGCTCCCTCGTACCGATGTCATTGATGACTACACCTACCAATACATGCGTTTCACCACCACCGTCTCTCACACCGTTAACTCCACCGGTCCTGCATCACAGGTGTCCTTCTATAACCCAGTATCAGGACTCTCCGTTGATCTAGATACCATTACTCCTGATCCGTTCTCATCATCATCAAGCATCAAACCGGTTATTACCACTTCTCGGTACACACTGAACCCCGGAGTATTGGAAGGTAGGGAGTATACCTCTCACAATTTCTCACTGGAGAAAGATATTGAATAAAAATGCAATCAACTTGTCTTACTGGCCACCTCTCTATAAAGACCACCTCTGAATAATGTCACTATATTTTGTCTCTCTCAAGAAAGAAATTTATGTTGAATTCTGTCTAGAAAGGGCTACCAGTCTACAGTATTCATCTTCTCTTGTTTCCCTTTGGGTGCCCTCAATAGATAGTTTAGACTGTATTTTACTGAGGTGAGGAACTTAAGATTTAGTTACATCCATAGAACATTCAAGAAAACTAACCAGTTTACTAAGTGATTGCTTCCCTTGTATAAAGCACAGAATAGAAAACCAATAGAATCATCAAGAAATAGCCAATCATGAAAATGTTATCACTGATTTGATTGGTTAATATCTTCAAATGTAATCAACTTTTCAATTTGAAAGAATTTAAAAAGTTTTTTTTGTTGTTGGAAGATATGCAGTTATCTAAGTATGTGGTATATGATTTTATTATTTCATGATTATATGTTTTGTGTTACAGTGATATTAGTAATTATTTCAATTTGTGCACATACAACTGAAGTCTTACAAATTTATCGGCAGAACTACAATTTCACTGATTAAGTTCCTGATTTGAACTGTCATACATGAAGATATATAATTCAGTTTTCACCTTAAGTATCACATTACTTTATATATATTCAAGTTAATCTGTATTATAACTCTCTTTTAGTTATTTTGCTGTTATCGATGGGTTTTAACAAGCTCAGTTAAGGATCATTAAAAAAAAATTATAACTTTATGTTACTTGTTTATCCTCTTTGTTCTTTATTCAGTTGGTGAGATGGCTGTATTATCATACAACGCTAGACTAACCCAGAGTTCAGTAGATGACAACCTAGAGACTGACATTCAACTAGTATCTCAGCTGACATGGTCATCACTCCCAGCAGATGAGGAAACCAATACAGTAAGATTAATTCTTGTCATGTTCATCTGTCAAGAATATGGTTTTAGTTATATGACAGTTGGTTCATCATTGCTGTGTTTGTATCTTCTCTGGATTATTATCATTTTATTATTCATAAAAATAAATGAGTCATGCCTGTGGGGAGAGGGGGTACTCAGATTTGGTTGGGGCGGGGTGCCATCCAAGCTTCGAAACCCCTACCCATTCTAAAGGGGCATTTGGGGGCATTTTTCTCGAAGTAAGGCCTGCTTTCTCACAATTAAAAAAAGGACCCATGTTTCATGATACTTTTGTTTTTAAAAAGGGACCCATGTTTAGGGATTTTTTGTGAAAAAAGTGGCCCATTAGAGCGGCACACTCCCTGTATGTCTTAATATGTGATACCCCAATCCCTCCCTGCAAATCACCTTCATTATAGTTATAGACCTATAATATAATTTAATTTAGGCAAGGGTTCAGTTACTACTAAAAATATCTATAGACTATACTGTTACCTGCGTGAATCTGTTATTAAAATTGATAGAATATTCTGGCTTTCTTAAAGTTTGCTGGTTATTGATTATGATGGCAATATTCATTGAATACTGCATCTGTGAGTTTTTATTTAAGATGTTGTAAGGTATCATCAATATTTGTTCTCAGCCTTCTACTCAACCAGATTCCCAAGAAATAAAGTTAAATCTATGAACAATCAAATTCACTTGGAATAGAAAATAATAATCATATTTTTGTTCTCCTGCAGCATCCTGGTACTCCCTTTGGCCCCATCACAGATAGCATCTGCATCACGCAGAGCGTCACCTACGAGGAGAGTCTCCTCTACAACCATGGCCTCCCGGCTCTCTTCTTCTTCGTTGCTCTCATCCTGGCCCTAGTCCTCGTCATCCTCTGCTGCTTCATCTATGCTAAGATGTCCGCTGGGGGTATCTATGCGATCGTGCAGCCCGAGGGGACCATCTCTAAGAATCAACATGGTCTTATTATTAATCCTAGAGTCGGCAAAACAGGTGTAGACATGGTGGAGGAGTACAGGTTAGTTCTACTTAAAGGGCAAGTCCACCCCAAAAATAAATTGTTTTCAATAGAAGCAGAAAAATCAGACGAACCAATCAAAAAAAGTTTGAGCAAAATCAAACAACTAATAAGAAAGTTATGATTTTTTTAATTACATGAAAAACTTTGAAAATCATTAGACAAATCGGCAACTCATGTACCTTTAATACGGAATGAAATATCCTAAGCGCTTGTGCTCTAAATACATACTTTGTAAAGCTATCCAGCAAAAGTCATGAATTATAGGAATACAATCACCACATATTATAGTCCGTATAGTATTTGAAGAAGAAAAAAAGAATTATCATGAGTCGGAGGATTCAGCAGTGTTTTTGTATCATTCTATAATTCTAAATTGAAATTTCATTTTTATTTGAAAGGGTTCCTAATTTATAGGATTTGTGAATATGGATTGGCCTGAATTTTGCTTGATACATACTTAATTTATCAATTTTTTGGCTTAATCACGCCACCAACATATAAGGTATGCCTGACATGACTCTGTGTTATTAGAACTTTTATGAATTTATTTGTTCTACTAATTGCTAAATACTGTTGTTTTTTGTTTACCCTTGAGCAGCTCTGTCACAGCCAATGAGAGCATTGTTGTGGTCTTGATGCAGAAGGACAAGACAAGGAAAGTCCTCGACTTTGAAAAGTAAGTTCCAAGGTCTAATCAAAGCTGCTAAAAGTATGAAATGGATATCTGCTGATCGAATTTTGTGTTGTCATCCATTGTTGTTGTTTGTTTTAATAGGATTGCATGTGTTGAATATCACTCTATTTTACTCTCCATACTAGGGCAGCTCCAGTCAACTATTATGTATGTTATAAAGAAAATTCTGCTTTCTTCATTAAATTATTTCAATTAATGGTACATTGGCGATTTGTTCACTTTCAATTTTTGCAAAGACTGATATATATTCTATATACTATATGTTCTATATAGAATAGATCCTTTTAATTTCTTGTTTGATCTATTGTTCTTACATGGATATAAATGTCTGTATATTTGTATTATATTTATGTTGAATGTAACAATAATATTGGATCAATAAAAACTATTTTTTTAAACTGATTTCTGTGTTGTTTTCTAGGCTGCATTGAATGTGTTATCCTTGTGTTCTGATATATTGCAGCTTTGATATCATGAAAACCAAAAGAGTAGATGTATATCATGAGTGAGATGTTTATGATTTTTTTATTTTCATGTTTAACAGTTTGGATATCATGAGTACCATTACAACCGACATGCGTCTGGAGGAGCAGCGAATCTCCACCATGATTGAGATGTTTATCATGCTCCTGGGATCCTGGTCCCTCAGGGATCTCCTACCTAGGGATTTCTCAGCAAAGCTGTCTAAGAAATACCAGCGATCCGCCAAGGATTCCATCAAGAAGCTCGATGATGAGTATGGTCATGAGAGCAGGGAGCTCATTAAACACCTCAGCAATGAAAATAAGGTATGAATTATGAATGTAACATTGTATGTAGGTACATAAAAGACGAATGGGGATATTGGAGAGTATATCATATTGCTAAACTTGGTTACTGCAAAATCGAGCTGTGACCTTTGACATAAAAAATGTGTTTGTTTACACTCAGAGAGGACCTAAAACCTTTGGTCCTTTGGTTGCTTACTAACAAGCATTTATTCTTTCTAATATCAGTCAAGTAAAAATAACCACCACTACTACTACACTTGTTGATGATGTTCATTTTTGTCGATTTAGAAGAGTTACGTGTAGGAGAATTTCAGTACCACAGGACAAAGAAACAAACAAATGTAATAAGGTAGTTACTGTTGAAAATTAACTTTCATTACATAAGATTGACTTATTTGAACATGTTTCTTATTTGTAGGGAAAGCTGATTATGCTGAAGAAGAAACATGATGCTGAACTTCAACTGAAAGCTGCTCAAGCCAGGAGTTTGTCCAAAGAGGTAAATCAACTAAATGTATTATTATAATTTATCCCAATTTTCATAACTTCGTAATGCCTCTGGGAGTGCTAACTCTTGATGATCTTGTACGTTAAAGATGGAATGGAAAACGTACATTGACATAATTTTACGATATAAAAATGACTGGCTGTCACACATTTAATTGATCCCTGCACTAATTGTTTCTCTTTATCTTGGATGAAATATAGCTATTTTCTTTCTTGATTTTATCATTTTTTTGTGTGCAAGGCTTTTTTATCTATCTTAAATCGTGGAATGTATAGCATCTGTTTATTTTAGCTCTCTCATTTAATTTTTTTATCTTCTTTGGTAGGATCTTAAAGAAGTGATGGATTTATTAAAGAAACAACAGGCAGCCGGAGCTACAAGCTTGACACAGCTACTCAGACTCAAACAAGATGAAGAACAAGAAAAACTTCGCAAGGTGAGTATTTTAATCATGCAATACCCTTTAATACTTATATGGGAACTACAGAGAAACCTGCTTTAGCAACCACCTTAATGCATAGACCACCTGTCTATTAAGACCACATATCAGGGATGCCAGTTTTCATGCAATATCATGAATTCAGGCCCAGGTGAGTTATTTTTAGACCATAGTTTAGGTTTTTGTGTACAAAATAGCTAATTTTGGTTGATTTTCAGGCCCTCTGATCAATTCTAACTTGCATCCCTGACATATTCTGTTTCCCTTGAATAGTCTTTATCATTGCCTGTAAAGGCCACCTTTTTCTTGTCTCCTTGTGTGATCTTTATATGCAGGTTTGGACACATATTTGTACACATGCACATACCAATGATATTACTGGTGGCAGCGGTGGGATTTGAACCTACACTTTCATCAATGTATCTCTATGCGATGATTTAATTGATCATTAAACTCAATCTATCAATTGAATAATTATCTCATCAAGTAGGAGTATGCATACAAGAAGAGTCTTGTTATAATTTCTGTAGACCATTGTAATACTTAGTCATGTAGATCTCTCTCTGTGTAGAAATTAAGGTTTTCTTGAACGAAAAAGCAAAACAAAACAGTGAAACAAACCATTCTTTTATTACAAGGATACCAAATACTTTGTATATATGTTTATACATATGTTCTTACTTATTGTTTATTGCTGTTATGAATTTATTTTCAAGATTTTAATATTAATATTAATAATTATTATATATATATTTGTTAAACTATAATGTACCTCATTATGTTCAACAGGGCCTCATGAAAGACCACCATTATTGGTGATAATGAGTCACCCTGTCTAAATATCAGAAGTAAATAAATAAATGTAATCAATCAATCTTTCAATTGAATTAACTTCATCAAAGAAGGGTATTTCACCAGAAAAATATCTGCAAATAGAATTAAATTTGACAAAAAAGAGCAATGTTTATTTGTGAAGTTCACACATATCTTAATTGATCATTAAACTCATCCTGTCAATTGAATTATGATATGAAACAGGAGTATGCAACCAAAAAGAGGATAGCAATGAAAGCTGTTCAGCAGGAATACATGGATAAAGCCATTCTCCAAGGGAAGTTAGATGAGGATCAGGCTAGAAGGCTTCTGTCTGAACACCAGCAGGATATGTCTACTGTGGAGAGACTGATGGATGAAGAGATGTCTAGACAGAGGATGAGCCTGGAAGAGAAACTAGCAAGGAGGAAACTTCTCGCCAAGGCAACGGTAAGGTGGTATTTATGTGAAGACATTAGTTTGAATAATAGTGCTAATTAAGCTGGAAGCCTTGATGATTTTGATATCTTTTTATAAAATCTGTAATTCAGATACAAAATCATGGATGACATCATACATAATAATTTACAACAAGCAAATCATAGCCTTCATGATAATGATGATGATAATGATTTTGATGATGAGGTTAATGATTGTGACAATGATGATAACATTGATGGTGATGGGTGGGGTCAGTGGTTATAATGATGATGAAAGTGGTGGTGCATATGCTGCTGATGATGATGATGAATTGGTGATGATAGTAATTTAAATGGTGACAATGATGAAAATGTTAATGGTAGTTTTATCGATCACTGTCGATGATGATGATTATGAAAATGATAGGATAAATTGAAGATATAGTTGCGACAATTGAGATGATGATGATGATGACTATAGTGATAACGAGCTAAATTTAAAAGATGTTTTATTGATGGCTATGAAAGTCTCAAAATTTAGGGCACTTCTTTTTAATGATGATTCCTCCTAATTGAAATTGTCCTTTATATTTTTCTCCTTGCTCCAGGAATCTCAAGAGGAGCATCACAGCGCCCTTCTCAACACCATGGCATCTCAGACGATGACAGCAGTCAGTGAACTAGAGCAGAGTGAACAGCTCGGCCAGGAAGAAGCCAAGTCTTATGTGGAGAAACTCATGAAGGAAGTCAAGGGGATCAAAGAGAACTATGAGAAGGAGAGGAGGAAACAAGAGGAAGTTCTTCATAAGAAACTGAGTGAGAAGAAGAAGAAACGGATGCAGGAGAAGGTATGTTGGAGGGATAGCCTAGCTCCAGGCAAAAATGCTTAATATTCATAGATATTATTTGATAGTCTTCATTATCAAGTTCGAATTCAAGTTCAAGTCCAAATTTATTTATCATGCACAAAAGAACATGGCATAAAAATCATTTTCCAGCTGTTTCTTCAATTTATATAACATCAATTAACATACATGTACTATCAATTTATACAAAATCAGGAAGAAATACAACACACAATTGATGAGTACAAAATGGTATAGGCTTTGGTATAGAAACATAATAACACAAATTACAACCATAGACATACCAGAAATCACTACAGGTGTTATCACTATACCTTTAAGTAGGCAGATTAGCAAAGTATAAATAAATGTGCAGTACATCCATATATCCTTAATTGCTGACTCTGTAACTAACAATTACCTCCTGAACCTGTCATTGAACAACATCATGGCAGGTATGAGAAATGCCCCCTAAATCTATTTGTTCTGACTTTCGGTAGCCGGACACGTCCTGATTTGTTGAAAACAATATGCATATGTAGAGGATGCTGCACTGGCATGCAGACTTTAGAGGAATATACTTAAGGATGTAATTTCTTTATGTGCGGTATTTTTTGATTCACTGATTTTGTGCTTTCCAATCTGAATCAGTATACCCACGGTATTCTGATTCATGAATATCGTCCAGTCCAGTGTCATGATTTCTGATATAGTTTGATATATATTCACTTCTGAGCAGTTCATATAACACTCTATATACACACACATACATTAAATGCTTGTTCCTACCCCCGTGCATCCCACCCCCTACAGCAATGAAGCTCTGTAAAACATTAGAATATGAAACTAAATTGCCTAATATTAGATAAGTATTTCACCTTGGTTTAATTGTATCTTTATGTATTTTATAGGAAAGGGAACAAAAGCAGGAGTTTGCTGAATTTGAGAAGAAGAAAACAAGTGTAGACAATGGTGAACTGGGTAAGATATCTTAATGTTTTCATTTTGAGAAATAGTATTAAATAAATGGTAGGATTGAATAGATGAAGCTATCAGGTTATAACACAATAATGAATGTGTTGTCTACTGCTACAAGTAAAGAATATTTAATGCAAAGTGTTTTTTGAAAAGTTAATGTTCAGCAACTGTGCTTTTTCACTAGAAGTCTTCCCTAATAAGAAAAGAAAGGAATAATGATTAAATGTATTGCTCATGCATTTAAATGACTATCTAATGGATCATTCTTGATGTGGTTTGTCCAGATCTTGAAGAATATTTTGAGTCCAAGAGCGGCCTCCTTGCTGGTCATCGCTCCCAGCTGGCTGAGATTGAGACGGAGGTCGACGAAGAGGCAAGAGAGGAGCTCGAGAACCTGAGAGATGAGATGGCAGGAAAGGTCAAGGGTCAAATCACTAATGTCAGACAGAAGGTTCATGTTGATCTCCAGAACAAAGGTGATGAAGGTTTTCTTATCAGTGCTTTCCATAGTTATTTAGTGTCTAACTTTTATCAAGATGTAGGAAAATTAAGATGAGAAGGATATTGGTAATTTCAATTTGTAATGATGGATATATTGTAAAGGTATTGGTAAAATGCTATTTGTATGTTTTAATTTATTTCAAGACGCAGATGTGGGGAATGATTCCTCATTCTAATTTATCAAACTAGTATGTGGAATAAGTCATTTATTAGAAATGTTTCATCTGCTTCATATTATGAATATGAAATAAGAAAACAATATAGGCATGAGTTTACTCAATCTTATCTGATTACATATTTACAAGGTTAAAACAGGAATAGAATAAAGGGTTGACTGTAATGTCTTGTAATTCAAGGTTTGCCTGAAAAGATTATTCCTTGAAGTGAATTATTTAATAAAATCACTGATGTTGCTAGATTTAATAAAAGGTTGTGAATTGAAGTAAATGATTGACTGGTATTATTTGAGCAGGGTTTGAATGAGAAGCTCATGCTTTGAAAGATGTGAGTGTCTTGGATTACTTGTTGCTAGGTTTAGCTGAATGTTGGTACCTCATATAGATGATTTAATGAATTGTGTTGCTAGGTTTATCCAAAAACTTTGTGCTGTGAATTAAATGTTTGCCTAAAATCTCTTTTGTGTTGCTAGGTTTGACTGAAAGACAAACAGCACAGATTGTTGAGCAGCATGAGAGAGATGTAGAGGAGATGCAGGAACAGAGGGAAGAACAGAGACAGAAACAAGAAAAGGCTATCAAGGTTTGTTCAGGGGTCATAAAACCAAATCAAAATCAAGTTTACAGAAAAGTATCAATTATAATGATAATGATAAGAAGTATAAACATTTATGCAATATCATGTCCTTCAGAAAATGTGTCTTGCTCTTTGCTTCATGTAGTGATGATAAACACTATTTTAAAAAAATGTGTTTTGTTTAATGATTCCTCTATTTGATTCCACATTTATATTGAAAGAGGGAAAATTCTGTGGTCTTTCTTTGATATCAAAATAGACATTTAGTAAACTTTCCTTTATATGTAACATTCAGAACAGTTCATAAGACCCACCCACTTCCCCAATTTATGAAAGTTATGAAACTAAGCTTAGTATTAAAAATTTAGGACTCTGTCAATTACTTTTCTTATGTGATAGTACATATCTTGTCCATCATCTTCTCCCCATTGTAGAAGAGACTGGCCAAACAACGCAAGGAGCTCGCTTTGAGAAAGCAGGAGGAGAGAGAAGAGAGAGAACAGATCAGGGAACATGAGGAGAAGATGGTTGGGTAAGTCATTTTAAGATCATTACTGTTCGGTGGAAATAGGGATCGACTTATGAGAATCTCTCAATTTCATTTAGAATACCGTCGTTAAACAGAAATATGTCTTGAATTATCACATTGAATTCTAAGGTCATTAAGATTACATCTGTTTTTGTTAACTGTAAATGACATTGGAATCTATTTATGAGAGTCTATTAATTTCATGTAGAATACTGTCGTTTTAAGCAGAAATATGTCTTGAATTGTTACACCAGACCTTTTCAATTGGCACAATGAAATTTTAAAGATGCATGGATCTAACAAACACTTTTCATTCATGTATCATCTTGTCTCTCATCAGGCGACTATTAGCATCTCAGGTCGCGATGTCAGAGGAAGAAAGACGTCGTATCCTAGCAGAGCATGAACAGCATCTGGTTGCTATGGAGAATAGCCTAGCTCTCACCAAGCTGAGACAGCGTCGTCTATTAGAAGAGAAGATGGCTGGTAGGAAGAATAGACAGATGGACAGACTTGCTAGGAAACAGGAACAAGAAGCCAAGGTGTGTAGTTTAAACTCTCTTTCTCTCTCTCTTTCTATTTCTCTCTTGTCTCTATTTATGCATCCCTCTATTTTCACCTCGATTTCTGTCTATATATCTTTATTTCCATATATTCTCTCTGTCTCTCTCTCTCTCTCTCTCTGTCTCTCTCTCTCTCTCTCTCTCTCTCTCTGTCTCTCTATCTCTCTTTTTTCTTTCTTTCTTTCTCAGTCTCTCTACCTCTTGCTAACCTCAATATGTGTTTTTATTTTTTCATTTTTGCAAACTGACTGTCATTATCCCAAGTGCTATTGTATCTTTCTCTCTCTTATACTCATTGATCTTCAAAACAAAGCAAATGTATTACATTCTCATCATCTGCGAAAGTTATCCTCTTGTGTAAACCTGAGTTATCTTTCATTTTCCTTTCCTTCATGCAGCGTAAACTCAAAGACAGGAAGCTGGATAATAGTGATGAGGATGATGATGCTACCAACTCCGGTCTGAAGGATATGATGCAGAAGCACACGAACGAGCGCATGGCGATGATGACGGAGGAAGATGAAGACAGAGATAAATTGGAGGAAGAGATGGAAGCTGTGAGTAAAAATCATCTTTATCATGTTTTGGTGTTGTAAATAAGCGTAGAGTGTCCTAGACATTGGCATTTCAACAGCCTGCTTGCAGGATGTATTGTTTCTCTTGTACTGTACAGTACATTGTGGATATGTCTAGTAGAGATCTCACTGTGTACCACCAAGGTCCTTTCTTTAACCAAGCTATGAGATATACAGCTGATAGGTTATACAAAGAGTAATAGGATTTTAATAAAGTTTGAACCTCCAAAGATGGCATCATGTGTCTAGTAGTGGTAGTGGCTACGGTGTTTGTGAATATTATGTAACCAGGGTAGCTTATGATGTCCAAAAGGGTCAATCATCTTCAAGTGATTGTCATGGCAACAGTCGGTCAACATTTTGATAACCCTGATGCTTAAATGCAATATATTTGGCAGATACTACTTCATCTTCATTGATAACATTTGGGATATTTGTTTGAATTTGATGCTGCTTATAAGTATCGGCTTGCATGGTGATGTAGATATACAGTAGGCTTATGGTTGCACCCTGTGAGAGAGAAGGGGAGGATTGGGAAGTCCTGAAAATGACTGTTGGTAATCTTTCTTTCTTGAGTGTGTGTGTAGTCCTCAAAATTTGAATTTGTTTGAATCGTGCATTAATTCCTCCCAATCTCTTCTTCTACAGGTGAAGTCTGAGATGTTGAATGAGAGAGCCAATGCTTTGAAGGAACAAGAAGATAGACTAGGAGCTCTCATGGCTCAGCTTCAGATGCAGAAAGCTAGAGAGGTAAGAACTCCAACCCTGTCCCTCTTCATAACTAAGCCATTGATAGGAAATTAAAGTCATTGAGTTGTGTCAACTGGTATCAAATTAAACAAGGGCTTCAGTTGAATAAGTCTAAATACCTCAAGGAGGAATGAGATACTAATGGGAGAAGAAAGAGGGGCAGACCAACTAGGACGTGGACTGATAACATCATGCAGTGGACGGGAATGTCATTCGAGCAGCTAACTAGAACAGCTGAAGACAAAACTTATGGAGAACCTGTGTCTCAAGGTCCATTTCATTGTCGCCCAAATGGCCTCCAATCTATGGGATATAGATAGATAGATAGATAGATGGATAGAAATACCTCATGGTGAGAGATATACAGACCTGTTGCACAATTTGCACTACTAGAAGATAAGAAATGTGAGGAGTGTAATATCCTAACATTTAATATAATTCTCAATACTTTGGATCCTTTACAAACACTTATCATACCTTCAAATACTGATATAATCATGATTTTTTTTTTTTAATTTAAATATTCTTAAATTTATTCATAATCAAATCAACATATGCCATTTTAAAGTTTGCATCCTACATGTATGATGGATTGATTGATAATAATGAGTTATCTGTATATATTCTTTATAGCTTGCTACCATTGAGGAGCAACATAAAGCCCTTTTGCAACTCAAGATCCTAGATGCATACACGTATAATTGATTGATAAATATGTGTTATTTTCATGTATTCTTTCTAGCTTGCAACCATTGAGGAACAACACAAAGCCCTTTTGCAACTGAAGATGAACATGCTGGATGAGCTGACTGAGAAAGGCATCATGAAGAATGCTCAGTGCAAGAAAGTCATTGAGACACACCAGAAGGTGCGTTGAATTATACCATTGCCTTATCTGTAACAAATATATCAAGTTTGAAAGAGAATAGAAACTGGATCTGAACAAGATTTCATAGTAAAAGAGGAGTTTGGAAGCAGTATAACAATCTTTTTAGGTTTTATTAGCATAATGGTAACTTTTTTCCTTGATTGCAATTCAAAGACACAATTTTTATTGAAAATTGATAATTAAATT
The DNA here is from genome assembly GCA_035222895.1 of Strongylocentrotus droebachiensis. Taxonomy (NCBI): domain Eukaryota; kingdom Metazoa; phylum Echinodermata; class Echinoidea; order Camarodonta; family Strongylocentrotidae; genus Strongylocentrotus; species Strongylocentrotus droebachiensis. The sequence continues at coordinate 128,545 of JAVYIG010004825.1, forward strand.
TGATAACGTGTACCATCATTTTAATATTCAGTGCTGATTTACAATCATTCGATTGGCTAATTATCATTACCCAGCGAGACAGATTTTGTTTAAAATTAGTATTTCTCCTTCTACATTATGTAAGACAAGAAAATGGAAAAAAATCTTCTATGATGGATGAAAAAGGAAGAGCGATGACGAGAGGGGATTTGATTTGATATTACAGGTTTTATATAACTTTGTTTGATAAAAAATGTGATGCCCCTCAGAACAGTTGCAACAGTTGCAACATATTTAGTATGTTATATTATTATAATTATAAATTTCTGTTTCTTTTGAGTGCAGCAAGTAGAAGCAAGGGAACAGAAGATGAAGAAAGAGAGAGCCAAGGCGGAAGCGATCGTCAAGAAGAAACTGAAGGAGAAAGCTGCGGAGAGGGTGAAAACCCTTGCTATGAAACACGAGGAGGAGATACAGAGCTTGCTGGAGAGGGAGAAGAATGGAACGGCCGCAAGACTCAAGAGGGTCGCTCTCAAACATAAACATATGGTCGAGATGGAAGAATTCAGGTGAGTTGCAAAAAGACTGCTTTAATCGCTTATCTTGATTCCACTGATGATACTAAGCCATGCATGGTTATCTTTTTGCATGTACGCACCAATTGTACTGGAAAAAATGCCTTGGAGAAGAGAACTTTAGTGGATGATATATACTGGTTTCCATGGAAACCATGAATAGAGCAAATAGAGAGTCAAAAGATAAATGTGTGTGGTGTGAATGAATGAGAGTGATAAGTACACTTCTACTGCACTCTTTCTGATAGGCACAATATTAAATTATTTCTAATACGTAAGTAAGCAATATTGTTTACAACAACAAATAACAATAATAAATAATATAATAAAATAATATCACTAGTAACTCTGGTTTGAAGGAGTGGTTTGTTTGATTGTAATATAGATCGTTGCGACGCATTTGTATTAAACATCATAAACATCTTCCACCCCTATATCTCTTCCAGGAACAAGCTTGCGGTTGAGATGACACAAACCTTGGAGGAAATCAGAAGACAGTCAGAAATGACAAGAATCAACGAACAACAAGAACAGGTATGTCAATGGAAATATGGTCTTTGAAAATGAAAGCTGTTTGATATAAATAAGATAAGATATATATTTGTCTTTCTTTCAAATGTCACATAGAGCATAACATTAGATAATTACACATTTACAATGCAAAAAAAAAAATTATGGCAATGATAAAAACAAAGTGAACTAAAAGAAAGATGAGGAGACCCTGGTAAAAGCAGAGCTTGTAAGTTATGAGGGAAATAGTAATGTGCGATTCGATAGTATCAACACTGAAATAAAAAACAGTACTTTTCTTTTGTAATGAGTTGAACATTCTCAGTGCAGGTACATGAACTTTAAGTAGGCCACAGGTTAGATTGAATTTCAAAGTCATGGATTACCATTTTTAAAGCCGCTATTTGTTCACATAATGAAGCTCTTGTCGAAGAGCAATAGATAGTGATTTTGATATACAAGAGATAATTTATGACTATCTCTATCTGTTCTATCAAGAATATTAGTGAAGTATATTAGTTATTCTGATCAACTTAAAGGTAAAGACCAGTTTTCGAAACGCCCCCTTCTCAAAAAATGAAATGGAAGCTCTTATTACCATCATGTGAAAGAATATGTTTTGACTATTACGTGATGATACAAATTTTTGCAAAGAAACCGCCTACTAATGGATATATTTGGTAAATTATTATATCTATTTGGACCTGATAGATATCGCCCACGTGCCGCGTTTTCCAATATACATCATACTGTGTACAGTGCTTGTAACTTTACCAAGACTGGGCCAAATTTCTTATCATTTTGATGACTCCAGAACCTTGCAGTACACACACCAATACTTATATGCTAGATGATCAACCTTTTCTGATCGATTCCACAACGTATCTTTCACAATGCAATCGCATGATCATAACTGGTCTTTATCTTTAAACTATCTTTCACTATTTAAATGTTCTATTTCTGCCCTTCATCAATCAGGAGCTTGATTTCCTGTCGGCGCTGGTCAAGGTCGGTAACTACGACAAGACGGAGCTGATCAATGTCCTTCATCTTCTCTTCCCTGCCAAGTCACATGATCAGATCAACGAAATGTTAGCCAAACTATATGAGAAGGTGGAGAAAGATGGAGATGAGACGGACAGCTCACCGGTTAAGAGTAACGGGTAAGAAATAAACTCTGTCTCTCTATTGACATGACTAATCTGCATGTCTTAAAGCGGAACTGCACTACTTGTAGCTACTTGCGCTCTCTATACAGCCAACAATACCTAAGCTGTACCCCTTGATTCCCCATGGTCCCCTTTTTGTTATGATAATTGAAAGCTGATTTGATGAGATAACCACCTACCAGTGACCTCGCAGGGAGATCTAATCCCTCCTGGCCAAACTAGTGCAGATGGGCTTTAACAGTCTACCCTTGTGGGACAATATTCATTCCATATTTTGTGGTTTGGCTCGATAACTTTTGATTCAGTGGCCTACAATATATGCCAGATGCGTGAGTGGAAAAGGCAAAAATTCTACCCACACCGCATCTCTCTTCATTTCGATGTTGAATTTCCATGTTGGCTCCACCAAACCGAAGTGTGTCAATTTGCGTAATTGGGAATATCTTTTGACCACAGGCAGATAAAACACTATTCATTCGGTCATTTCTGAAATCAGAACCCTACACGTATATTCTTGTGAGAAACACTCACTTGAAATGGAAATCTCAATTGTGTAGAAAGTGTATTATTAATTTGTTTTAATTATTGGTTTATATGCAATTTTATGCTCAGTGATCAGATGCATGTATGAACGATGGACAAACATTTGCTCCAACGACAACTGCTTTGTGATTTATTTCATCAAAGATATAGGGCTATGGATATGGTAATTGGGTTTGAGGTTAAGTTTAAGGGTTAGGGATAGAGAAAAGATGGCAGAGGATTAATTAATTGATGTTGGAATGCATGTGGTTAAGGTAAAAATCGACTGGGGAGCAATTGTTACTGGAGCCAGAATAGATAGTTTCATCTTTGTCCTATTCCGTGACTGATGCATGCTTTATTAACAGCTGATTCAACCAATGGATGATCAACCAAGCTTATGAATATGCATGATCAACTAAGCTTATAAATATCTATCAACCAAGCTTACTTTTCTTTTCTTTTTTTCTCTTTCTCACTTCTTACCACATCCTAATTTTCTTTCTCAATGGCTAAAACTTCATGTACTCTTACTAATTTATCTATCTTAATATGGACTCATTAAACACAAAATCTATCTTTTCCTACCTTTACAATTTATGCTTTGAAATATTGTGGGTGCAATTCATTGCTGTGTATGGACACTATACTAATTATTCACTATCTAACATCTCATCATCATTGACTAACTTCTCTTTATATGTACTTGCTACTTCCCTTGGAATAAAACAATAATACCTTTAATTTCATTGATCTTTTTTTTGTGTTGATTGTAACTCGATTTTGACCCCAAAAAATCTTGCCATAAACTTATATATGCTGACATTGCAATTTATTAACACAATGATAATCTCATCTTGCAATATGTTTTAATCTGGTTTTCCTGTTTGAATTCATGTGCCTAAAATAATTCAACACCATTTGATGTGATTGCACAATCTTTGTTGTATTGTGTGTGGGTGTTCTAACAAATAGGGAACTTTTCCTGAAAATTTTGCAGAACCTCAGCCAGAAACCAGAGGGGAGATCTGGAGCAGAAGGTGAAGGAAGCCATACTGGGTCAGGTGCAGACAACGAAGCCTAAGACGGACAGGTAACGTTGATTTATCTACCGCTATATCATATTACACATTGGAATATACTCTTTTACAGAAGATATCACTGGTGAATTATAAACTGTTAGGGAATAAATGCTCCCCAGGGAGTGGAGAATGTGCTTACATTGTGTGCGGGTAAGCCTGAATCCGATGACCAGGGAAATAATTTATCTGTAAAGTGCTTTAATAGACACATTGTTGTATCGATGTATTGGGCGCTATATAACAGCGGAATATTATTATTATTATTAAATGATGAAATTGATACAAACACTTCAACAACAAAAAAGGATTGTTTGAATGGTAGTAAGATAACAAGGGGTTTTGCTAACTTACCATGCATGGTTTTATATTTCTTTTCTGTCATGTATATTATTATTGAAAAAGGTCAAGTTTTTATTGAAGGTGAAATATGTTTGCCTGCTTTCATCAGAGCTCTAGTTTTATTTTGAAAATAAGTAAATGCTTGTTTTTTGTTTGTTTTTTTGTTGTTTTTTTTGGAGGGGGGGGTTGCAATAAAATGTTGTGTACATGCAGCAGTTTATCTCTTCATAAAATATTTATCATGTACAGATTAGTTTCTCAATTACAAATGTTTACAATACCGGTAGATTATCTGTTTACCACATTTCAGCTTGACTAAGAAAGAGAAGAAGAAGAAAGCCAAAAAGCTGGCACCTCTACGATCAGCAGACCAAGCGTATGATAGCGACAACCGATCAACAAACCTTGGCTCCTCTATGAGAGGACCTGCACCTCTGCCCCTCATCTCTAGTACCCGTCGGCCTGAACCACTGGGCCAGACGGGTGATTCAGAGGATGAGAGGAGGAGGGGAGGGTACGATGATAGGAGCGAGGGGGAGGGCACAGAGGATGACGAGAGGAATTTTCTTAGGAAAAGGGGATCCGTATCGGGACCTGGAAAGGGTAAAAGAGCATCACTTAGTCAGGTGCGTGCTGGCCCAAGACACAACAATATGTTGATTTAAATCTAATTCTCTGACACTTGCCTTGTAGAAGTTTTTCTCAGCTCAGAAAACTATTTGATTCATGCATGTATGAATATAAAGTTCAAATATTAATGAGTTTCTAGTCTTTCATGCTTTAAGGAGCGATATACATATGAGAATGGCCAAAAACATATATTCTGTTGTATATATATTTAATAAATGGAGATTGCCGTATAACATTCCACTTGTGATTAAAAGCTCTGGGAGTATCAATACTTTCATTATCAATTAACATTCTGTTTATATCAGAAGTTAAGCTCTATAAGATATTCATCTTGAACAGATTTTTAATAGATCTTTGTCTATTTATTTTCCTTGTATAAGATATGGGTAATTGTTCAAATCTTAAATGTTATTTTAGATAGATTTTCAATGGGTTAAAAACCATGAAAGTGTTATGTAAAGTGCCATGTATAATTATATATTATAGCATCAAAGTTCAGGAGTAAGTACTTATGTCTAGAAAATTTCAAAGAAATTGATAAATCACTAAATGATCAAGTCGTAATATATGTGTAATGATATTGCAAGGCATGAAGATATTACTTCAATGTCATGAGATCCTTTTTGTAACAGTCTTTCAATATTTGGATATTTTATTTGTTTGTAGTACTTGGGTCAAATGTTCCAATAACACATGAGGTATGGGTTTTAAAAAAGGCAGATATATTGTTGTTATTATGTCGATTTCCTCAGGACTTTTTATAGATCGTTGTGACATAACGATAACTGTTCAAATGGTGGGGGTGAAAAGGAGAGGAGAGATATTTTTAAATACAAGTCTTTCTTTATCCATCTATAATCGTGGAAAACATTTTGCAATTCACAAATAAGATTTCTATTATTATTTGTCAATTGAATTCATTTTGTTGGGTCATTGAGTTTCAGAATACAGGAATTTGTAGAGAAAGTAGTCAGGTCAACACAGTCGGCCTTCCATAAATCAGTAGACAAAGTCGACTTAAGTTGGAGTCTTTTTTCAAGTACAGGGGCCAATGTTTGCATTATGAACCCAATAATACTTGTAGATACCTAGACATTTGTTGAATAATATATGTCGTACCAGCTACCATATATATAATTGGAATTATGATATGCAGTAATGTATACTTCAGAGTCACATGAACAAAATATAAACTTATGCTGATCATTTTGTACATGTTCTGAAATGTCTGAGGTTGAATATCGTGAATTTTTACAGTTGCCAACTAAATTATTCATACCTTTAAAAAGTTTGTAGTATGTGAAAAAATATTAAAGCTTCCATCTAAAAATATTTAACAAAGGCCCTTATTCAACCAGTTCACCTTTCATTATTGAGTTGCAAAAAATAACCAGACAAAAAAAAAAATCCTCAAGGAATGTGAATAATTTAATTGCTAACTGTACATGTTGTATATAAATATTCAGTTTTGATAATATATTTTGTAAAGTATTTACTTGTACATGTATGTTGTGAGAGTATATATTTGATGTCAGTTGTTTTACAATGTACAAACTTCTCATTCAAGGGCCATAAGAATCAGTCTTCAGTTTTTCACTTTTGTGTCTCAAAATGTCTTTCAAAACTCTACCTGAAATTAGTGTTTTTTATTCAATGTTGAGTAGGAGTGGTATCTGTGTCTGTGTGCAATCATTTTTAGAAACGCATTATCAACATGAAAATAACCTTGAGATAAAGTGGTATTTCATGATCTAGATTGCGGTAATTTGTCTGAATTAATTCATATTATATTCTTTTATCTGTTGTAAATATATATTTCAGTCAATACTACAATTATATGTATCAGTAATGTGAAAAAAATCAGGTCAATGATGTTTCTTGTGCATTGTTTCTTTCAGAGATGTTCTTCTGTCTTTCATTGCTTTTATACATGACTTTGCATTCTAAATTTTGTGATGTTTTCAATGAAGTTTTGAATAAAATCTTATTGCTTTCTAATTGCTTGTTATCGTGATTATTATTCTTGTGTCTCTTAACCAGAAGCATAACAGAAATTTGTGTTTAACAATGGTTATTGGTGTATTTTACGAAGTGCACAACAATCAGTAATATATTGCTAAGAGGAGAAAGGATAAATTATCTGTGTTTAACTTGTGTTATATCACTGGTGTCTCTATACAATCTTCCCAATTTATTTCCAATTTTGTTCAAATATTCCAACGTGCAATCATAGTAATGTTTAGTCAATTTTTTTAAAATCAATGTACCACAATTATACCAATATGTCAACACTAACAACTCCTCAATTTCACCTCTCAATTATTAAAGCTCCCGATACATACAGTGATACCTCGGTCACAACGGCTATAGGGACTCTAGACCAACTTCCAAACTGACCGATTCTTGGTCCCGTACCTTCTTGTGTGGTCTAGTGTAAGTCTCATTGGTGTGACTGCAGTATCAATCAGAACCCCAAACTCGCTCATAAAGAGAATCGATAGAAAAACAAAATATATGGAATTCATAAATTTATTATTCCTTGGGCTACTACAGATAATGAATGTAAACATTCTCGTATCAAAAATTGTTTTGACTGGCAATGCCTACTACAGCATGCACCTTTAAAAAATTATGAAACCTTCATGCAAATCTGAAATTAACGTATCAACCAATAATCTCCCTTTACTTTTCCCTGGTTTACTTAAATATAAATGCAAGAAATATGTTTCAATCTACATATATCTAATAACATCTACTGCTGAAAGAAGAGAAAATAGACCAAATGTGTCGTAAAAAGGTCACAATGGTTTTACTTACTACAGTCAAACCTGCTTTATTCACCACCTGTCTACAAAGACCACATTCGTTGTTTCCCTTGAAAATTATTTCTCATTAAAACATGTACTAGAGGAACCTGTCTACAAAGACCACCTTTTGTGCTTCTCTAGGGCGGTTGCTATAGACAGGTTTGACTGTATCTATAACTGCATTTAAACAAATCTAATCATTTAAATGCACTGGCTACTATAATTTACAGATGGTACAGGAACATTTCAGTGATAAGAATTGGTAACAATTTGGTTAAATGCTTTCTGAATTTGTAATAGTAGACCATATTACAAAACCTGAATTCCCAAAAAATAAAATCCAATAAAACATTAATTCTCTCTCTACGTTTCTTGCCAAAATAAATGGCATTTCAATTTTCCCCTGAAATAACTCGACACCTTCACATTATGAAGCAAAGATACACAGGAAACAATTGCTATCTGTGAAGACAATATAAATTGCAATTGATATCAACTCTCATGTTATTCTGATTTTAGATCAACCTTTCACCAATCTCTGCAAAACAAATAATTCTTTAAAAATAAGTAGATGAAGACTAATTAACATGTCCCTATAAATGGATGCCATTCATTTGAACTAATCCCTTTAACCCAAGAAATATCTATTCTACAAACAGCAACAAAATTATAAACGAATCACAAACTTTAGGACGATATATACAGAAAGATAAAGAATTTACATCATCCAAGTTTCAAATTCCTAAACATTATTCTTTTTTCATCTCTATGGAATATTATTTACAGAAGTATAGTAAATCTATTGCCAAAACATTTAATGTGGCTCATTTACAGCACAGGAAAAAAAGGAAAGAAAACAATAAGAAAAGAATAGAGTAACACAATACAAATCTAGGTAGCACCTAGTTTACAATAGGTATTGATAACAATCAATATCACAATGGCTACATGATGAAAATGTACGTGTATTTGTACAAGACATTTTTTAGACATTGGATTACATTCACAAACAAATAGGTCTAGATTATGTAGGGAGCCAACATGAAATAATATATGGAAAAAATTTGAAAAAGAAATGCAATGACAAAATACACTAGAACACACAACTAGCTGATACACCACTGGCAAATAAGGGTATACATATGACATATAAATGTGTGTCCAGAAGTAAACTATTACATCATTTTAATAACTATTAAGATAGGAATAAATCATTGTTTTTAACCTTTCATGGCTTGAAATATCATACAGTCAATAGATAGCCAGAGAGACATTATCTGTGTGTTTAAGGATTGGTGTTGATGTCTTTCCGGCTCTCAGCATACATGGGAATCAGCTCTCTCATTTTCAACATCCCTACATTTCAAATTGTCAATACTTTTGAAACTTAGTACAAATGAATGGCCTGCATTATCATCTACTCTGGAACATGCCGTGTACAAACATACAGGTTCTGAACTGCACAAAGTTTATGAAAACCACCACATGTAAAGCTAGTTAATTATTTTCTCATCAGGGAAAAAGTTAATATTTATTTTTGGGGGGCTACTTTTCAAGCTTGCCTGCATGAAATTAACACTCTAAAATTTGTTGTGCATTGAACTCTATGCAAATTTACAGGTGCTCTTTTCTGATTTTCAGGGGCTCTTTTGGGCATTTCGGGGGCTAATTCGCCCCGAGCCCCCGTGTATTTTTTTCACTGTTTCTCATATATTTTAATTCACATGAACAATGTCAAGGTATAATCAGTGAATAAATCTATTAGGTAATACTTTGAAAGGCTTGTGCCGTAAAATACCGTAGGCCGAATCAAGCTCATTTTGCTACAGTTCCTTTCCATGAAATAGAGACCGATTCTGTCGATGAGAAAATTAAGCCATGTTCTACATATAGTGCAAGTCTCACAGATAGCAGTACAATGTTCGATGTAATGCTATGCACATTAATAATTATTGCGAGAAAAAAGTTTGTAAGGAAAAAGGAAAAAAAGAAACAAAAAAACAAATCTCTTAATACATTAAGGACAAAATCTATGAAGAAGGTACAAAGAGGCATGATAAATAGGCAATGTATTATAATGTAAGCCAGAATCAAAGAGGATACATTTGATATACTATATGCTGATTCCAAATTAAGAATTCAATGACATGAATATTGTGCAAGAAACAACGACCCTCTTAATGGTAAGGACCTATTCACATGTTTATGAAACTAGAAAATTTGGTGATAAAAGAGGAAGTTTATTTTTTCTTGTAGGAATATTCAATTTTGTAGTCATATTCCAGATTGTATGTCAAATGGGTTTTATATTCAAGTGTCCAAATGTAAACCAAACAACATTCATTATCCTATTTTCACTCAACTGTGAAACAACATTTCTATGGAAATGGATAGATAGGGATCAGACTCTTGTAGAGCTTTTAGCATATCTGCACAGAACTTTGTAAACAAGAAGCAAAGATGGAAAGCATCATCTGAAAAAATCTCATATCTGTCCAGAAAATTTAAAGAGGGCTTCGAAGAACAAAATGCAACTTTGACATGCTTAATGATATCCTCTGTGATTCTGGCATACATTATAAGTTGATGGTGACGTTAACTATACTAGTTTCTTTGCTTCAAAGAATCCCTTCAGATGCCTCATTTGCCAGAACCCTGTGACTAGCAGAATGACAGTCTGGGCGATGGACCACCATAGAACCCTCTGGTTTGTACTCTCACTCGTCGTTCGGAACCTCTCCTCACGATACTGAATAAAAGATGGAACAAGAAAGAATTCATTTAATTAAAAAATCAAATTGATATTTGGTTGAAAGGAAACGGTTCTCAGATATGTAGGAAAGTGCATTTTGAAACAGGAACTATATCTTCAGTGGGCAGTATAGCATTTTTAGAGCAAACAAAAAAGAATACGTTATAAATCAACATCTAACCTGAGCTGCTTTTAACGAGTTCACTGGACTGAAAGTTATAGATAGATCTTTACTTCTGGAAATAAATTTGATTTTAAAGAAATTATGCATACATCCATCTGTGAGCCATTGCTGCACAAAGCGGTCTTCTTATGGTGTTCATCTTCATCACCAATATTCAGACAAATTAACAATGTCTTACTAAAAAAACAGATATTTCAAGAGCTTTATACCTCAGTCACAATGCCAAACCAATATCACACCAATTTTAAATAAACAAATTCTGAACCAACCAATTTTTTTCGTTTTGGGGTTATGACACTTTATGTTTGGCCTGTTGTTGGTCTGGTGGCTTTCTTGTTGGTATGACCGAAATATTAAAGCTTTATCTGTACTAGTTTATAAGAGGGATTAGACCACCCTGCAAGGTCACTGGACAGGTGGTTATCTCATCAACTCAGCTCTCAATTAACATAAGAAAAAGAGGATCATGGGGACCAAAGGTCACCGATTAGGCATTGATTTCTATATAGAGGGAGCAAGTAGCTAAAAGTAGGACAGTGTGGCTTTAATAGATCTTTAGTCACCCTTTGGTAGTTCTGTTCCTTCTTGACCTGTTCGACCTGATCCAAAAGCTGCCTAACTCTGAGCTGAAGTTCTGTTAATTTATCTTTCTCGGCGATCTCCTTATAATCATTAGCATGCTCTCCAACCTCGATGTCAAGATGAATTCGCTGAAATAATAACAAATCAAAGAAACTTTTTAGAACTACATTTATTGACTATTTTCACAATGGTATTACTAAAATTGTCATTCCAGCATCTTTAACGAAACAAAAAGAATTGACATCAGGCTTCCACTAACTTTCTTAATCATATTGTAAAATACAATGCTACTTTATTACATTTAGTTCAATTTTTTCATCATCAAACTGTTTAGACGCTTCTTTTTCAATTATTCTAGAAGCAGTGACAACAAAAATACAGACCTCTGGTAAAATGAAAATGAGCTGGAAAAGAGTTCTAATAAAATATTGTTAAATGTTTTTAAATTTCTGAGAAAATTGTATTTTATGAAACAAAGCCACAAGAACTCCTGCCAACAGAAAAGTGTTTTTTTTTCACTCTGCTTAGAATATTAGCCAACTATAGTCTACTCAACCCTGATTTAGGCAACTCATAATAACATGACTACTCACCAGTTTAGAGGCACCAAACATTGACCACTTGGTAGAGTTTGAGTAGAGGCACAGCGTATGTTCTCCCGGTGTGTGTGAAGTGAACGTGAATCTCCCTGAAGAGCTGTACATCTTGGATAGAATCATTTTATCTTCAGGATCTCGTACCTCCACATGCATCCCAATGCCAGGGCTTGATGGAAGGAAATCATTCTTGTTTTTGTCAAAGATCTGAATTTTGTAGTTTCCTGTAATCAAGAGAGAATCAGAGGATAACAGAAATGTAAAGATTAGATTGATTCAACTTCTCAGCACATAATTCTTAGTCTCTTCATCATCATTTCAAGTCATCACACTAGCAGTTTCTCCAGTGTCTAGCAAATGTTGGGAAATCTTGGGATGCTGAATTTTAATGGGCTAATACCAGGTTGCTTGCAGCCTTGCACAGTGCGAATGTGCGAGTGTGCGTACACATTTATTTATCAATTTACCACTTTTGGAATGGAATACAGGAGTGATGCTTTTCATCGGGGTCCACTCACATTAAAAACAAAATGCCGGAATCATCTAAATGTTGTTGTTGTTGTTTTAATTCATAGGCGTTTTTCATTCAGAAGTGAATATTTACGCTCATCAATCTCATCCCTTCTAGTCTACGCCGAAGGCAAAATGATTATGAAGGAAAAACTGTGCGCCATCTACACGTTCGTAATGGCGTTATCACAGTTTTTCCTTCATAATCATTTTGCCTTCGGCGTAGACTAGAAGGGATGAGATTGATTTAGATGATTCCGGCAGCGAGAGTTTAACACGGCTTGCAAGATTTTCAACATGGATGTCGATTTTTACCCATAATTTCCTTAAAAGGGACCATTAAACGGATTATTTCAATCAAGTTAGTAAGTGGAACCGATGTATTATAGCCTAGGCCTAATTGACATTTGGATATGCACGAGGTAAAATGACATTTTGGGGGATTTTGGGGGCATAACAATACGGCCGTGGCAAGTTTGTCATGTTTGTGGGAGGGGCCTAACGGCTAAAATCTAGCCGTGATATCTTCAACATACGATGGTATAGGCCAGGCCTTCTCAACTAGTTTATTAGGAGTGCCAGAACGAAAAGAATTTGTAGTTGAAGTGCCACCCTGTATGGTTGACTGTGCTGCGAGGGAGCGTAGCGACCGAGCCGAAAATAGATGGGTCCAGGGGCGGAGCACTAACGGGGTAGCAGGGGGCGGAACCCCCTGAAGCTGGTGGATTTAGGGCTTTCTAAAGGCCCAAATTGGGCATTTTCAACACCATTTCATTCAACAATATAATCAATCATAATTTCATATTGATGTGTAAAAATTAGTACAATTCCTGGGTACAATTACACTGGAGGCATATTTATACATAGTTTTTTTGTGTGCAATAAACACGGGAAATGTCAAAATAAAGTGAAAATCAAACAAACAAAAACGAGATGTTTCCAGAGATTGGCATCGTTCAGACCTTAGGTTTAGATTAGTATAAAATGTTAAAAAATGATAAATCCCCCTTTCTTCCTGTTTGTTAAGCAGGCATTTTGGGCTCAAATTCGACTGCAATTTCTTGATTTAGCTGAGTATTTAATTCTAAAATATATATTTTCTTTCTTTCTGTTTTTTGTTTTGTTGTTGCAACAGTCGCGCGCCACTTCGACTGACCGCAAGCGCCACAAGTGGCGCGCGCACCGCCAGTTGAGAAGGCCTGGTATAGGCGGTCGTTCAGTCTCTATAACCGGAGGTCTAGTGGAGCCAGACGTAGTCTCAGTGGAACAACCGACGATTATAGAGACTGAAGCTTTCGGTCTAGTCCCTGCTCTGACCGACTCTCAGTCTCACTCTCACTCAGTCTCAGCTCAGCTTAGACCGAAAGCTTCAGTCTCTCTAATCGTCGGTTGTTCCACTGAGACTACGTCTGGCTCCACTAGACCTCCGATTATAGAGACTGAAGTCTGGGGACCTCTTTCTGTGAGGGACTGTACGGAACAAATGGTTCGGTTCGACCGGACCGCGATGAATGAGATATGCAACGAGATTTTCACTCTTTACATCCTCATAACTGCTGCAAATATAACATATATATAGCTTATTTGACTTACGATAGCTTGCTCATTTAGATCCTAAATTAATGATTAATCCGAGAAAGTCTCGTCGTCAACATTATCATTATTAATTTTTTCTTTTCGAACGTCCAATAGCTACCGTAGCTACGTACGAGTCGGCCCGGCTTGACCAACGAACTCCCACGAAACGAGTGCTCTGATTGGCCATTGGCTATGTTTTGGTAGGTGGACCCGGAAATATATCGGCCGCCGGGTAATATTTCGAATGCATGAATGTAGATCTACTGCTTCGCAGTTCGGAGATACAAATTGGATAATTCATATAAGTAAGTCCATAAATTATCCATTTAATATTGAGTTATCAAATTTTGATAACTGTAATTAGGACAAATGACATACCGACCTAATTTACATCTGATTTAGAAATCAGGAAATTAGATCTAAATAAAGAAAATCGGGGAGAAAATGTCGTGGACGAAAATATGTACATAGCCACCCCCACGGTACGAGATCTCTGGGTTGCCATCTGTATTGGGGAATGACAACAAATGTCAGTTTTATTAAAGAAATGACCCAAATCAGATGGTTATTGCTGTCTAAGCTCAGCTCAGTCAATGTCTCACACAAAGAAAAATCAAATTAGAATCTAATTAAGATTTCGTCCTAGACTAGAGGTCTTTATCACAGTTATGTCTACATAACTATGTTTTTTAAATTATATTTATCTCATGTCTCAGTTAAACACGGATTTACAGCCACTAACTTGTCAATTGAGAATCCAATGCAATGTCTATCGCTACCACTTTAGCTACATAATTTACTCCTTAGTCCCACCTGTACAAAAAAATCTTGTAAGAAACAGCTGGAAAAATAATGTTATTAACAGGTCTTATACTCACCGATGACCATTGTTTCATCTGGTATTTCCTCTATAAAGCATTTCTTTTCTGTTTCACCTATGTGGAAATACAAGCTCCATGCCGGCACGACGGCTAGAATTAATAAAATGAATGATAAAATTATTCTGGCCATTTCTAATCCGTATCAGTATTCACTTCCACGCACGCGAATGAGAATCTGCGCGCATGCGTACACCTATGCCACGTATAGATAACTTAGATACAAAATGTACATGATTTTATACATACAGATAATGGATTTCTAATGAGTAATTGCATAAAGACTTAATACTTCACTTGTAGGTTTAAAGTCATCGAAATCATGTGCGTGATTCGTCTGGAGACTCTGGACTGATAATCCAAGTGTTTCATAATTCCATATTGGCATTCGTATTAATGTATCATTTGACATATCCGTATTATGTGCATTTTATTTTTACAAAAGCTGAATCAACTCGATCAATTCTCGTTCGTTTGCTTACATTTTTGGGTCATGAATTGAACTCTCTTTTCTTTTTTCTCCTTATCCTTTCACTTTTCACTCTTTCTTTCTTCTTTCTTCTCGATTCACTGACAAACTGATTATCACCATTTTATAGTTTACAATTATTTTTTTATTTTTTTCGTATTTTAAGTTACGGTTACTGAATTTTTAAATCTACTGTTTTTAATGCATTTTTATATGATACATTGTGCCAATTATTGTTTAATAGTCTTTGGACTTTTTATTTGGTATATTTGTAATAAAACCGAAATTGAATTGAATTGAATTGAATTTTATATTTATGAATAGGTTTTTATCAGAAAAAATATGGTGGTCTGTCACCACTGCATCATCAATTCCGAGGCACAATCTGAAAGGAATATGGCCCCGTGCAGAGGCAGAGTCAACATGGGTGCCTCTTCGAAGGTGTAGTTTACTTAGTTTGACTTTAAAGTCACATCTCCCTGGTTTACTTGAAAAAATGTTCCATCCTCTAGAATAGATCCCATGAATGCTCAGGTAGGTAGAGGGGATGGAAGATCTTTACGAATCAAGCGGCAGGGTCCTCGAAAGGGCGTGGAGAATGTACTCCCCCCCCCCCCCTCCCCCTCTTTTTTTTCTCTCATCTTTTTAAGGCGTGGAAGGTTCGGGATCTGAGCGCCCCTAGCCCCCTCTCCGTGGCAGTAGGCCTACGCCAGTGACAGTGTGTAGTAATTAGATGAATTTGGAATGGGGTGACGCGAAACTTGGCGTGAATATAAAAAAAAAAGGGGGGGGGGGTCGGAAAAACGCTGATAATTTAGAGTAGATAAAGAATGGTGCCCCCTCAATAACTGAACCGGCGCTACGTCACTGTATGTATCTAATATCTGTATCCACAAAGTGTTCTTCAATCTCGTGACAAATTTATCAATATACTTCATCGGGCATGATGAATGCAGAAACTGTAATTAGATTCATGGCAATCCCAGGAGTCTCAGTCCATTATAAATACTGTACTTATTATCATTTCTATCATCAGTTTAATGTTATTATTATTATCTTTAATAAGTAATTCTTTTTCTTTTTCTCATCTGGCTGTAAATATTACTATTTTAACTTATGCCTATTAATTTTGTACCTGTCTGTAGGAGACCCCACTGGAAATAAGCTCTCGATCTTTTGTGCCGGTTATCCTGTTCAAGCTGACCTATTTTTGATCTGTTATTATTGTATATTGTCGTATGTTGGAAGCTTGTCAAATAAAATAAATCAATCAATTAATCATGCGTGACCAAGAAAACGCGTATAAAAAGTTTTTTTATTTTTTTTTAGTTAAGGGGTTGAAAAAACTTTCGGTTACATCAGCTTGCTAATGTAAAAACACATTTAGGAGTGTACAGGTTGATTTTATTGCATATTGTGAATTTTGCATGCACCACAAGCGCAATTTGATTTATTGTACATTGTCTACTGAAATGGTAATCGCTATCGCACTTCAAAATGCTCAAGGAGTTACAACCTTACGATACTGTACGAGTACTCTTTTGTTAAATACCCGTTTAGGATGTGAATTGGGGGGGGGGGGCACGCGAAATCCTAATTTAGGGTGTATTTTGGCTTCAGACAAAATTCTCATGAATTTTTAGAGGGTGTCTGGAAAAACCTGTGGCCGAGCATGCTTACAGTATATCTACATGACGGGTGTCAGTATACAGTGCTTGACTTTGTAATTGAGTTGTCGGAGAAGTACCCCCTCACAAGTTCACGCATACGTATCACTCTTGTCGTGTTCATGGTGACTTCGACCTGCCAGATAACAATCCCTTCGTTCGGATCTGAACAACCGATGTTGTCATAAACACAAACAAACATCAAAATAATGTTGGATATGCCTTCAAAACTCGAGTAGTCACGGTATAGGTAACAGTGTCCTTCTAAAAAAAACAGTCTCTCCATGCCACATTCTCACAGGAGTCTTGTTTTTTTTTAAATTTAATTGTAATTCCTTGCAACATAATGATGAATGATGATGATGGTGGCTTCTCGATAAGGCATAAAATAAAAACTTGTTGTATTGCCCTTTAGGTGCCAGAACATGGGTCGGTCGGTCGGAAAAGTCTTCTTTTTTTTTTTCTTTTTTTGGTCGCCCTCTTTGGGCCGAAATTTTCCAATTTGAATGTGTGTTTTTTTTCTTTTTTCTTTTTTCTTTTTCCCCGGCCTCTTTTGGCTGATATTTCTCAGTTTTTAATGCTTTAATAAGTCATGTGTTTCAGCGTCATCATTAGGATTTCGAAACTAGGGCAGAAGTCAAGTGAAAATTTGAGAATAATTTGATATTATGCATTTATATCCCATTTAAACAAACAAAATACATATTTCTTTATTCATTAATAAAAAATAATTTAAAAAGTAACTTTTTTTAAATGCCGACCGTAGATTTTCAGATTTTTGGGTCGTCGCAAAGGGCAATACAACAAGTTTTTATTTTAGGCCTAACGCTAGTGTCCGCATCTGTTGGGCGCGCTTGGTGCTCAGTCTAATATTTTTTATTGGTATTTTAAAGATATACAGTCCGTGTCCCATTGCAGGCCCCAAAAAATGAAAGGGTTAAATTCCAATGGCATTTGAAAGATAATACTAATTTAGAACTTGCCTCAAAACAAAAGGACTTGAAAATGTATTTTTGTGGGAAAATAACGACCGTTAGTTGTCGAATCGAATTTGGCGATCGCGGTCGTTTAATTAAAAAGTCTGATTTTCAGACCATTGTACCGAATGGTCGTACATAGTACGTATACTGCGCAAAGATTCAATCAGATTATTTTGGGCCATTACAAGAAGTGGATTATTGATGTAGACAAAATTAATGCTCATGTACCATTTATAGCTCATTTTATGTATGTGATTACCAAAGAAAAAAACCAGTCAGTCAGTCACTCAATATTAGTGTCTGACAGTGGAGTCTAGAAAGTAAACGGGTTCCCTTGCATAATTTGAATACTGTTTAAATGTTACAGATAGGACATACGTGACATATTCCTATACTTCCTGCAAAGTTCTACAGAATTTGATGTTGGCTGCAAAAGGGATACACTATACCTTTAAAGGTACTATGTCCCATTTGCAGGCCAAAAAAATGAAAAGGTTAATTTCCAACGGCATTTGAAAGACAATACTAATTTAGAACTTCCCTCAAAAAGGGGGGGGGGGGCTTGAAAATGTCTTTAAGTGGGAACATAACGACTATTAGTTGTCGAATGGACTTAGGAGCTATAGAGCCAGTAAGTAATAGTCTGATTTTCAGACCATTGTACCGAATGCTCGTACGTTTAATGCTGCGCAAAGATTCAATCAGTTTAATTTTGGCCATCACAAGAAGTGGGTTATTGATGTAGACCAATGCTCATGTACTGTAGGCTACCCTTTACAGCTCATTGTATCAGGCGCGGATCCAGGATTTCTTAGGGGAGGGGGCCCAACTTTCTTCATTTTTGTTTGCTCCCGAAAATTTGAAAATCGCGCCGGCCGAAAAGTCGCTCCAGGGGGGGGGGGGGGGGGGTAGTGAGCACATTTTTTTTTTTTTTGGTCCTCGAAATTTTTTCAATTTGCACCCCCCCCCCCCCCTTGAGCGCCAGGGGGGGGGGGGGCCCAACCCCCCAAAAAGGTAAAAATCACGTGATTTTACATGATTTTTTTCTCAAGGGGGGGGGGCCTGGGCCCCCCGGGCCCCCCCCCCCCTGGATCCGCCACTGCATTGTATGTATGGTATTACCAAAGATGAAAAAAGCCAGTCAGTCACTCAATAGTGTCTGACAGTGAAGTATAGCAAGTAAACAGGTTTCCTTGCATAATTTCAATATTAGGACACTGCTAAAGTTTAAATTTCACAGATAGGACATACATGACATAATAATTCCTGCAAAGTTCTACAGAATTTGATGTTGGCTGCAAAAGGGACATAGTATCTTTAAACTCATCAAATTCGTACACCAACCGGACAGCGACATACTTTAGTAATGGGTACATGGTTTATGTGCTATCCCTTTTCTCTCTCTCTCTCTCTCTCTCTCTCTCTCTCTCTCTCTCTCTCTCTCTCTCTCTCTCTCTCACCCGTTGTGTTCTTGTCATGCCAAGTCTTTTACTTTCCCTCTCTCTATCTATCTCTGGCTTTAATAATTATTTCCCTCTCAATCTACCCCTCCCCGTTTATTTCCATCTTGTTGAAGACAACAAATTATGCCTCCAGTTTGAAATACAGGTAGCAATAAGATCTAACTGTATTCGCCCTGCATGGGAGAGCGAGAGAGAGAGAGGGGGGGGGGGTAGAAAAAGAGGGTGGCATAGAGAGAGAGAGAGAGAGAGAGAGAGTAGAAAAAGAGGGTGGCATAGAGAGGGGCCTGAGAGACTGAGAGAGAAAGAGAGAGAGAAAGAGAGGGCCCGTGATTTGGGGGGGGGGGGGGATTGAGAGCGGGGTATAAAACGTCGAACCGGGAAAACAATATATGCAAGGTTTGTATTGATCATTTTGTCATCTAAACAATTGTCATCAATTTCAAGGGCGATGAGCAGAAAAACCACGAATAAACAATAACCTTATAAGAATTCCATTTACCGGGTAAACAAGTAAACAAGATAATTATCGGTAAATGGTAAAGACAACACAGTCATACAATAACGGAAATAAAACCTCCTGACTATAATGCATACCAGCGAGTAAAAAACGGAAACCTCACACAAACGGTAAAATCTGTTCTCTTAGGGTTAAGAATACAGGTTAATACCTACAAACGGCGGAATATCTCAATTTCCTGAGAACAAACATGACCAATAGAAAAATTTCACGGATATAATAGAAAAAGCGTGAAGGAAAACATCCTTTAAAATAAAATTAAAAATAAGAAAGTACTTTCCAATTCGAATCATAACACCACACAATGTTTTATGCATGGGGCTCAAGCCTCTCTATGTGCAAAAAAAAATGTGTCCCCTCCCTCATGATCTAACAATCACTTTTTTTAAATCTTGCAATAGTTTACAATTTTTATATAGCTTTCCTTTTCTTTTCCTTCATTTGCATTTAGGGAATTTTCCTTTATAATAAAGAAAGTTAGATTGCCCATAGTTGCATACCTTAGACGTCTCGATCAAGATTTGAAGCTTACAACAAACAATTTATTTAAATTTGTACCCAATATAATTACAATATTTAAAAAAAATGATTTCGTCATGATAATGGTGAATAATTTGTTTAAAGTACCATATTACTTTATAAGCGTTCTTTGTTCGGGTGGCGCAGTCAGGACTTTTAAAAAGACCGCATAGGGGGTAACATACCACTTATTTATGAACACGGTTTTATATATACTTTATTATTGTACAAAAGTAATTATGAGCATTTATCATTTTGAAATCGGCACACGAACGATCAAGACCATTATTATCAAACCCGACGTACTGAATTATGTCTCTTATTCTTCTACCTATTATATTATATTTATATTTTACACTATTAGTTTGTGTATTGTAAACCATTGTTGAGTATTCTTGTTTTTCAAGGTATTTGTTGTTTTGTTACGTTTTCTAAACTGATTTGTTCCAAAATACTTTGTTTAGCTGTCTAAGGGGTTAGGCTCGACTAGCACATGTGCTATTATCTGGCCCCTTTTACCAATCAATAGCTTCTCTTCTTGTATAATTATGTAAAATCATTGTATGAAATGTATGTATTGCTGTTGGTAAATAAATCAAATCAAATCAAATTATACTGTCTCTGGGCCAGAGGCGGCGGACCCGGGGGGGCAGGGGGGACACAGTGCCCCCCATCTTTTTCAAGTACCCCAAAAGTGCCCCTTTTTCCATAGGAAAAGTGCCCCTTTAACTTTGTAAGAAACGCCCCTTTTTACTTAAAAGTGCCCCTATTACTTTGATATGTGCCCCTATTAATTGTTTAAAGTGCCCCTCCCCTTTCCACCTCTGATATGTGCCCCTTTTATTTTGACACGTACCTCCCTGACAAGTTCCCTGTTTCCTTTGCAAAAGTGTATATTTTCCATTCTCATAAGTGCCCTTTTTAATCTCTAGTAGGTGCCCCTTTTCGGGTACGAGAAGCGCTCCTTTTCCGTTTTGTTAAGCGCCTCCTTCAGCTCTGATAATTGCCCTATTCAAATCTTAGAGGTGCCCCTTATACTTTGACAATTGCCCTTTTTCCTTTGTAAGAAGTGCCCCTTTCCCTTTTAATAACTACCTCTTTTTAACTCGGATAAGCACACCTTATATTTTCACATGTGCCCCCTTTCCTTTTTCTAATAAGTGCCCCTTTTCCTTATGATAAGTGCCCCCATTTAACAAAGAGTCCTTCGCCTTTTTCATAAAGGCCCCTTTTCACCTATGAAAATAGTCCTTTTTCATTCTCCTACAAGTGCCCCTTTTCATGTCTGGTAAATGACCCTATTCAATTCTGAGAGATACTCATTTTATTTTGACAAGTGCCCCCTTTTCCTCCTGATAAGTGCTCTTTTCATCTCTAATAACACCCCCTTTTATTTTGACACGTGCCCCTTTTCCTTCCTAATAAGTGCTCTTTTTCCTTCATAATATCAGCTTTTCATAAAAGCCCCCTTTCACCTCCAATAAATGCCCCTATCAAAATCTGATCGGTGCTCCTTTTCTTTCAACAAATGCACATTTCCCTTTATTATTAGTGCCCCTTTTTCATTCTCATAAGTGCCTCTTTCATATATGGTGTGTGCCCCTTTTCAGATGCGATTAGTGCCCCTTTTCACCTCTGATAAAGTTAACCTTTTTACCAATGATACGTGCCCCTTTTCCTTTCTTATGAGGAACCTATCCCTTTTTCAGAAATGCCCCTATCAAAATCTGATGGTTGCCTCTTTTCCGTCAACAAATGCCCAATTTCCATTCTCATAAGTGCCTTTTCATCCCTAGTGAGTGCCCCATTTTCATCTCTGATAATAACTCTTTGTACTTTGACACGTGCTCCTTTTATTTTCTAATAAGTGTCTTATCCCTTCGATAAGTGTCCCCATTTCCTCTCATCATTAAACGTGCCCCTAATGTCAAGCGACTAAGAGCAATATCTCCCAAAGCTCGCTCGCTACGCTCGCTCACATTTATAGATGTTATAATTATGTTACTTATCAAAGGTCTTTTCAGTTTTACTGTTATGAGAATTTGCTTATTTATAACCCGATGAGGATTGGTTTTTTCCTCTTTATAAGATGTAGTTTTTGCACTGCGACCTCACAAATCTTATATTTTTCCTCGCTCGCTATGCTCGCTCGCAAATGATTTTTTCGACCATCACACCCAACTTCAAGGTGATGCTTAAGCAATATTTTATACGATGTATAAAGAGAAACAAATATTGAAATCATCCCTGATAAA